>CAUYQG010207383.1:0-12594 GCA_963574415.1 Tarsius wallacei
CAACTCAAAAATAAAAAATAAAAAATAAATAAATCAGCTGAGTGTGGTAGCGCATGCCTGTAATTCCGGCTACTTGGAAGGCTGAGGCAGAAGGATCGCCGGAGCCCAGCAGGTCGAGGCTGCGGTGGCTGGGAGCGGCCACTGCACTCCAGTCTGGGCGACAGAGTGAGACTCCAACTCAAAAAAAAAAAGCAGAGAAAACACTGGGATGTACTATATAGTGTGGAGTGAGGATGCATTGAGGTGTGTGTGAACTCCTGAATGTGGTACCTTGCATGGTAAGCACAGTTACACAAATGAAAAAGCTGTATTATGTCACTGTGTACCTTGTAGAAAGATTTTGGGAATAAAACAGAAAGGGAAACACCAAGTACTGGCAAGAACACAGAGCAGCTGGAACTCTCATCCATTGCTGGTGGGAATGCAAAATGGTACAACCACTTTAGAAAGCAGTCTGGCGGTTTCTTGCAAACACGTGCTCTCATACAGCCCAGGAATCCCACCCTTAATTTATCCAAGGGAGATGGAAATTTATGCACTCATGGAATTCATAACGGCTTTATTCATATTTGCCCCAAATTGGAAACTGCTTAACTGTCTCTTTACTGGGAAATGGATAAACAAGCTGTGGTACACCCTTACAATGAAATATGGTAGCGTACAGTGGGTGCCTTCCCATGGCAGGCAAGACAAGCGTGGTGCACGCCACATGACTGGGTCTCCATACGTTATATGCACGGAAGGAGCCAGGGTCGACAGGCCACATACTGTATGATTCCATTCATATGACGAAAAAAGCAAAACTGTAGAGAAAGAAAGCAGATCAGGGGTTGTCAGGGATTGGGGTAGGGTGCTAGCTAATGCACATGAGATTTGGGGGTCGTGTGGAACTGTTCTATGTCTCAATTATGGTAGTGGTTGGATGACTTTATGAAGTTATCAAAATGCAAATCTGTACTTTCAGCAGAGTGAATTCTGCTGTTTGTAAATTATACTCTAATTAAAAAGTGGGGGAAACATCATGGGCCAAGTCAAGGAAGGAGAAGGATTGTGTTGTACGTGGAAAGCCGTGACAGGTTGAGCAGAGATGACGTGAGGATGGAGTCTGACTCTAAAGGGACTGAAAGGGGAGGTTTGCACTGGACGTGGCGCAACCCAGAGCGCTCGGGAGACTCAGGCAGCAGAGCAGCAGGACGAAGGTGCCGTGTGAGGGGTGGGGGGTGTGGGCAGATGAGAGGCCAGAGGGCCCAGCCAGGGACAAGGGGGTTCTCCAGGCTGCAGATGAGGCCTGAACACAGCGGTCTGTTGAGGAATTCTGGAGAGATGCAAGGCGTAGAGCTAACACACATGTGCTCTCATTCTTCGAGATGGAGAAACTAAGGCCTGGAGACCTCAACTTTCATTTTGGAAAAGTGCCAAATGTAGCCTAAAAGCGAGGCCTCCTGAGACACTCTGTCAAGCTTTATGCATGCCTAGGACCTGTAATCTGCAAAATACTTTTAGCCTGGAATCCCACTCTTCACACGGGACCCTGCTGGGGAGCCCAGCATCAAAGAAAGTGGAAGTGGCTGGCCGGGGCAACAGAGCTGGAGCCATCCTGTTAGACGGAATGCCTGGGGCTGCCAGTGCGTGTTCCTGTCGTCTCCCGCTCTGTGTACACCCAGTCAGGTCTGTGAGTCAGCAGCCTTCCAGGTCCCATGTTCTTCTCTGCCTCTGACTCTAGCATTTTGCCCTCTCAGCACAGTCACAAATAGTTTGTCCATCGGCCTGCGAGTGAGTTGGATGAATGCCATCTGAAAGGCTTTGTTCATTGCACACATGGTTGTAAATAGCTGGCAACAAAGAGGACCGAGCCACGGACTTGTTGTTTCTGAGAAATGCCGAAATCCCCCAGCCCCAATGCCTCTTGGGTTTCAGAAGTGGCTTCTGCAGCAATTTATTTAGTCTTGCATCAGATGTTGAAAGTTGGTGAAGGGGCAGGTGGCGAGTGTCTGGTGAGGTTGCTGACACTGCCTCTAGAGGAGACAGAGAGTAGTGGTTGACACTGGGCATTCACCGAAGCGCTCACTCTAGCCTGTGACTTGTGGACATCCCTTTGAGTGTACCAGCCCTGGGAGAGGATGTGGAACCCCTGCTCCACGGGCTGCAGCCCTTTGCTGTCGGGGGAGGCTAGTTTACCCAGGGACTGCTGGGGGTTTTTCGTCACTAGTTGTTCCTTTCTCCACAACCACGCTTAGTGCCATTGACTTCTCATATTTGCACACGAGGTGGAAGTCTCTTCTGTTTTTCTCTCAAAACGTTTAATGCTCCTCTGAGAGAAGAGAGGAGACGTTTTCTATGAGGCTGTGTCAGCCAGAGATTTCCACCTGCGTATTTCATCTCTTCATTTGGCTCCCTGCTTTGCAGTTCCGCTGGGTCTGAAGAAGACATTTAACGCTGAAGTGTGGTTTGGGATCAGAGGCGGGGAGGGCAGCAGCTGCTTGCACTGAGCTTGGCTCATGGGGACCACACCCCATGGGGGTTGGGAGGACCTTGGGGTGTGCGGTGACCTCAGGGCTGGGTTGTCCAACATCATCGTGGTTCCCATCAGGCAGGTTGGCCGCTGTGGAGAAGGTGGGCTCTGCCTCATAGAGTGGGGCGAAGCATGTGTCTGTCAGCTTCAGCGAAGAGATGCTGGTCCTACCTGTAGGCTGGCTGCTTCCGGCTGCAGTGGCCCTCCTCTCCCTTGAGTTGCCTCTTCACTGTGGACCTGTTGGAGTGGAGGGGCCCAGGGGACGTGCCAGCTAGGCTGGTCCCTGGCTGGATCCCCATTTGCCAGAGCTTTGCTCTCAGCCCTGGAGGAATTGACCGACACGCCTTCCGGGATGACTGCCGAGAGCTGGCGAGGGTACGATGGGGAGGCCGCAACCCCAGCAGCCTGTGGGGTGTCTTGCGAACCCAGCAGCCGCCCTGCCCCGCTGCTCCCCTCCTCCTTGGCTCGTGGGCCAGTGTTCTGCGTCTCTGCTTGCTGATCAGACCTTGAGATAAAGGTCTGAAGGGAAGAGATGATTTTCCCCAGGACGCTCACTGTCGTCTCCTAGGGGTCCTTCCTCACTTCCTGCCCCTGAGGGCTTCTCTGACACGTTGTCTGTGTCCCAGTGAAATACTACTGATACATTTCGATGAGTGTGAAGACAATACCTGATGTTATTAAACATGGAACGTGTGCCAGCCAGTGTACCAGGAGCCTACAGAAATCCTGTGCAGTGACCATGAGCCACCTATCGTGTAGACGCCATTCTATAGAGAGAACGAGGCTTAGGAAGGGTTTCCGACGTGGCCAAGGCCACGCACCACGCCTCATACTCCCCTCTGCTCTCGCAAGGGCAGGGCCTCACCGTGCACCGTGATCGCTTCATCTCGTCCTCCTAGCAAAGGACTCAGCAAAAATTGTTGTGAATAAATGGGTGATATCAAGTCTGGCTCCTGAGGCTCAAAAGCTTTAGCCCTCCACGGGCTTTCCAGACCCTTCTTGTGTGTTTACAGAGGGTGATCTAATATCCAGAACAGCGGCTGCTGGCTCCAGCGGTGGACAGCACTGGCCGTCGCTCCGTGTGGAGTCCTCCCGACTGACTTGCCCTTTGTGTGGTGTCCCCAAGGAGTCTGTAGGCGACAGCCCTGTGCCATTTGCTTCCTGCTTGCTGCAGAGTTGTGGCTCAGGAT
The DNA here is from genome assembly GCA_963574415.1 of Tarsius wallacei. Lineage (NCBI taxonomy): Eukaryota > Metazoa > Chordata > Mammalia > Primates > Tarsiidae > Tarsius > Tarsius wallacei. Next base: position 3,703 of record CAUYQG010207383.1, read on the forward strand.
TTCCTGTGTTGGTTCACTCCACATCCACGCCTCAGTTATCTCTTACTGCTTAGCTCGCCTCCCCACATGGAGCGGCCTGAGTCGGGAATGATTTGTTTCTTCTCACAACCCTGTGGCTGGCGGGCAGTTCTTCTGGTCTCCCCAGGGCTCACGTGTGCCCTGTGGACAGCAGAGTTGCCTGGCTGGTTTATGATGGACGTATATTCCTGCAGTGTTTGCTGGCTTTTGTGGGGGGAGCCTCAACTCTCCACGTGACCTCCTGTACTCCGATAGCCTAGACCAACTTTCTTACAGCCTGGTGATCTCAGGGCAGCATTCTAAGAGGGTAAGTCTCATGCACAAGCACTTTCAAGACCCTCCTTCTCTCATGTTTACCAAAGCAGAATCCATGGCCAAGTCCAGAGTCTGGCCCCAGCTGTTGATGGAGGGGTGACCACGAAATACGGTGATTTCTAATCCCCACAGTCCCTTACTTCAAATCCATTCTTTTCATAGCAAATTTCAGGATTGAGCACCAGAGATTGTCTTTCTTTTCTGTTTGTTTGCTTGGTTTTTTATGAGTTGGAGTCTTAGTCTGTCGCCCAGGCTGGAGTGCAGTGGCATGCTCCCGGCCACCGCAGCTTCGACCTGCTGGGCTCCGACGATCCTTCCGCCTCAGCCTTCCAAGTAGCCGGAACTACAGGTGTGCACTACCACGCCTGGCTAATTTTTGATTTATTGTAGAGAGGAGGTCTCGCCAAGTTGCCCAGGCTGGTCTCGAACCCGCAGGCTCAGGTAATCCGCTCGCCTCGGCCTCCCAAAGTGCTGGGATGCCAGGCTGAGCCACTGAGCCCGGCCAAAATCATCTTTCTTAAGGTACCCAGGACTTCACTTGGGTGATAAGAGTATGGTTACTTGGAAAACAGACTTCGGAGTCCAGCCTGAATTAAAATTCTGACTTGGTCGCTGACCATTGCGCCTTTGGCGGGTGACTTGCATCCTTTCTTCGTCTGTGGAATGGACACGATAGCACTTTGTCTCCTGGGATTGTTGTGCAGTTTACATGGGACTCCCTGCAAAGCCTCGGCCCACAGCTGATCTGTTTACATCTCGGATCTTGTTCCTGTTGCCCCTTTTACTTCCGTCTCTGGGAAGTTCGGAGCTGAAAAATTAAATCGATCACCGCATCTTTGCTTTGTTGTTTCCTCGGTCTTCATGTTTCATTCCTTTTGTATTTCTGTTTAGGTCTCTTGTTTTAAGCTACATGATCCTTTTTGGAGGATATGGGGTGTAAACCTAAGTTAAGACTCACTAGCAAAATTCCACACCAACTTGTCTAACGTCCTGGCACTCCTAGTTTACTGGCTTTATTGGTAGGATTCAGGATCGTCGTGCTGTTGGACAGGCTTATGTGGACACGAATGAAAGTGCGTTTGCACGCTCCACTTAGCTTGACTCAGGTGATCTCTGCTCGTTTTCATAAGCATGTGAGACTGACCAACCTTCTAGTGAGTCTTCCAGCACTTAATTCGTCTGGTCCAGCTCTTCCCCAGAAAGCCACATCTTTTGAGGCGTTGCAGTGGGCTGCTATGTCTGAACATACTATGTTCCACACATTTGCCACACACACTCTAACCCTCTGAAAATTTGGCATTCTGGATGATGCTACTGAGGTAGGTGAATAATTTATAAAGTGTTAGAGTTCTGAATCTAGATCTTTCTAGTTTCTGAGCCCGTGGATGTGAATCTTTGTCGGAACAGAGTAAGAAATCAGATAAACAGGTTCTTTGGAACTTAGCATTAAAAAAAACAAAACCCAAACAACCGTGTCAAAAGGATTGTAAATTCTCAGACCTTAATGTGCAGTGAGGTGAGATCCAAGTATCACTTGGAATAAATTTCATGGGCAACATCTTATTGGCACTGGCCACTTCTGAATTTGTAGACTCCCCAGCTCTGTGGTGCAGTACAAAGGAGACTTGTGACCAGTCTCAGAACTGATGCTGACTGGTGACTGTTGAATCCTGGCTGTGAAAGACAGTGCTAGATAACTTCTCAGGTGGTTATGTGTCCCTGGGCCTCTGCTTTTGTGGAGGGTCTTCTGTGTGTCAGACCCTGCTAGCATGATCATGCATATCTTCTTATTTAGTTCTTCCATCATGGCCGTGAGTAGGAAACCTGATTCCTATTGCCCGGAGCTCCAGAGCAGTAATTTGAATTTGCCTTTGAAGCCTGAGCTCCCCACAGCAAATCATCTTCTCAACTTTTCCAGTGGGATCAAATGAGATAAAGTGTGTGGACAGGAGAAACAACCTTTAAAAACAGACTTTAGTAGAAGATTATACTTTTCCAGAGTTCGGTAAGGGAAGATGAGAGGAAGGATGGGCAGTCTGATGATCTGAACAGCTGTGGGCCAGACTCCATGCCAGTCACTTTACGTAGATGGATGTATTGGATTCTGCCATCCTAATGATGTGGGCACCGGGTCAGTCAGTTTGTCTCAGAGCTGGCCTGGCATGGTGAATATTCGTGGTCTCCCCAGGGCTCACGTGTGTCCTGTGGACAGCAGAGTTGCCTGGCTGGTCCACGAGGGGCATACATTTCCGCAGTATTGGCTGGGCCCATCAGACCTTGGTATCACACCAGATATACTGCCTCTCTACTATGTGCCTTTAGTTCTGTCTTTCTGGGTCTCAGTTTCCTCACTTTTGAGTGGGGGTGTTAATACTGCACCTCAAGGATATTGCGAAGAACACATACACAACAGATAGCACACACAGCTGCTCTGTAATGCCTGGTACATGGGAATTCACGGTAAATGTCAGTTCTGTGGCGGGGGCATCGCTGACATCGTCATTCCCATGTTCTGTGTTGGGGGAAACGGGTGGTTGAACGAGCAGTGTGTTGCCAAGTAGAGGTGTGTGCTTTGATTTCTCTCTCTGTATGTGATTGTCCATGACCTTGTCATTGCCCAGCGTTCCCTTTAAATGTTTAGTGCCAACAGACCAGATATGGTGGCTCATGCTTGTAATCACAACACTTTAAGAGGCTGAGGCAGGAGGATTGCTTGAGCTCAGGAGTTTGAGACCAGCCTGGGCAACATAGCCAGACCTCATCTCTACAAAAAAAATTTTTTTTAAATTAGCCAGGCATGGTTGCGTGCTCCTGTAGTCCCAGCTCCTCGAGAGGCTGAGGTGGAAGGGTCTCCTGAGCAGGAGGTCAAGACTGCTGTGAGCTGTGATTGCACCACTACACTCTAGCCTGAGTGACGGAGTGAGACTCCAATTCAAAAAAAAAAAAGTTTAGTGCCAGTGGTGGCCGTAAGCTCACATTGGTCTTTCATTGACCAGTTTCTTGGCGAAAGTAGATTCAGTAGAAGTGATGCTCATGGGAAAGATGGGCCCCTCAGTGGGACTTTCGGAGCTGAATCAAGCAGTGCCAAACTCTTCCCTGCCCAGGACAGCAAGGAGATCTCGGGGCCCTTTCTCTAATTGCTGGGGTGAGGGAGGCCTTCCTAGGTTCTAGAGTCTTGCCCAGACCCCCAATCTTCAAAGCAGGGGCCAACTCACTGTTTCTAGAAGCAGCCTTTGTGCCCCCCATGGGTTCCCCGAGTGGCTTTGGACAGCATATGTAGCCTCTGGCCAGGTGTGGCCAGCTGTCAGGGTCCTGCAATGAGGCAACATACTGCAGCGGGTAGAAGTCCCAACTCCACATGTCTGTGCCAACCTTTTGAAATTATGAATGGTAATCCTAAAACTTGAACGAAAGCTTGAGAAGTCAAGGCAGCACTCCTCATTCTGCACTCCAGCACGGTTGTTTTTATTTCAGTGCATTTCATTCTAGGCTAATCCATACGGATGCATGTTTTTATTTAGTTGTTTCATTGTATACATAGAATTTTGTCTTCTGCTGTTTCATCTAACATAGTATAAGCGTTTTACATGTGGCTATATGATCTTCATCATTTGTTTTGTTTTTTGAGTTGGAGTCTCACTCTGTTGCCCAGGCTGGAGTGCAGTGGCATGCTTACGGCCACCGCAGCCTCGACCTGCTGGACTCAAGTGATCCTTTCACCTCAGCTTCCCAAGTAGCTGGAATTACAAGCACAAGTCACCACTCCCGGCTAATTTTTTGATTTGTTGTAGAGATGAGGTCTCACCAAATTGCCCAGGCTGATCTCAAACCCCTGGGCTCAGGCAGTCCTTTCAGCTCGGCCTCCCAAAGTGCTGGTATTATGGATGTGAGCCATCAGGCCCGGCCGATCTTTATAATTTTTAATGACTGCAGTATTCTTTTAAGGGACTATAACATCAATTAACCTTTTTATTAGTGAATATTTTAACTTCTATTTTTATCTTATAAATGATGATGCAGTTTTTGTATCTAAATGTATTCCTGATTTTGGATTAGTTCATTGGGATAAATTTGCAGATGTGAGATTCTTTGGCTTAAAGATTTTAAGTGTCTTCCTAGTTCTTGATGTGGGGTGCCAAGTTGCTTTCTGATAAGGTTGAACTAATTTATGCTGTGTCTTTTTGCTTTTTAATAAGAGAGTGAGACATCTGCAGCAGGTGATGTAATCGCCAAGTATTAGAATAGTGCGGAAAATGTCCTGGCTGTTCAAGGCAGAGAATGGACATATAAATAAGCGTGCCAGAGGTAGGGGGTCTGACAGGTTGCCCCTGGCTGGCAGTGTCCATCCCGTCCCAGGGCAGAACTTGAGAGGGAAGTAGGCGCTTATGGCAACCAGCACCCCCGAAGAGGGCTGGCAGAGGCCTCTGGAGGTCTCTGTACGGAGTCTTGCTGCAGGCCACTCACATCAAGGAATGATGTGAACGTGCTTTGCTCAGCTTCTGTGATCTGATCTAAATAACCTTCTTAAGAAAAGAACTTGGGACTATGGAGAGAGTACCGTTTTGGATTGGTCTGAAGTGAAATGTGGGCTCTGATGGGACAGCATTAGCCACCGTTCTCTGCATGTTGACTTATCTGTAAAATGGGATAATCAGGCATGACAGCATTCTGTTTGCTCAGATCCTTTGTGAAAGAAGAGTTTATAATGGATAAAATAAAGGATTTATGAGAAAACTAGATTAGGACAATCCTTATAGGGTTTGGGGTAATGTCCACACAGCCAGTAGCAAATGAGCCCGAAATAAAGAGAATGTTAATGAGAAGGTGTGCATTTTAAGTCAGTAAAATTGTGCAGTTCCCCTCTGCTCTTGCCCTTTTGTGAGAATTTCCAGAAACATCCTCTCCACAGTGTCAGTGAGATGCTCGTGAGTTTCTTTCTCCTAGCTGCAGGTGACACGCATTTGCACGATGTGCCTCACCCTTGGGGTTTCTGGGCCTCCAGCTGCATTCCCTGTCTTTCAAAAAACACCCTGTGGACCTCCTTCATTTTACTTACCTACTAACCCTGACAGGATTTACTGGTATTTTCAAACATCTCCTTTCTCCGCCCTCAGGTTGCACTGCCTTGGCCTTGTCATGGAGGTGTCATGGTGGAACACAGTAGAATCCCAGGAGGCCAGCCAAGCGTGCAGACACACCTTCTCTCTCCCTTTATGCTGTAAGCAACACTGAGAGATGGGCTGGTCTCTCCTTCCTGCTTTTCTCCCAGGGCAGCTTTGGCAAAACCTCTCCTCTTTCCTGTCTTCCCTACTCCCATTTTTCCAGAATCCAGACCTAATACTAATGTCCCAAGAGAAGTGAATTGAAATCTGGGTTGTACTTTAACTGAGGTTCTTCCCTTCAAAGAGAAGGGGATCCTTTGCTGTGTGGGGAACTCCACCCTGGGGAAGAATTGCTGCACGCGCCTTAGGTAGGGCATCAAGGGGAGTAAAAGAGAAGATATACTAGCACCAGCCCAGTGCTCGGCCTGGGATGGGTGCTTAATAGACAGTAGGCCCTCTCATTCACACTTGGGTTGACTGACCTGGGCTGTACTACCAGTAATTTCTGACTGTCATGATTTATGATGAGATAAGGGGGGAAACTGAATTACATATTTTCCATTTATGTTTTACACACTGGCCCCCTTAGGGCTGTTAGCGTATCCTTCTGAGAAGCGTCCTTTTCTTTTGAGCTCTTTAAAACAGATGCAAGATCCGTAGCCTGTTCTGACTCAGTGGTTCTAGTGTGGACCAAAGAAGGAGCCAGCTGTGTGGAAGTTGGACCCTCAGTGGGAGGGCTTGACAAAGAGAACGTCGTGCGAGGTGGCGGCACCTAGTGGTGACAGGTAGCATTGCGGCGCTGCCCTAGGAGCCCTGAGAAACCTGTGAGCAGAGGCCAAGTGGGGAAGCAGCCTTGCGGGTGTATCCATGCCCAAGCCCGGAGGAGTCCTGGCGGTGATGGGGGTGCGGTGGAGCAGCACGAGTGTGAGGTTTACAAGTGGGGGCAGATCGTGGTGCCGGAAGGCTGCAGCCGTGGCAGGCCCGCGAGGATCCGCCTGCCCCTCCCCTGTCCCGTCCCTGCTCTGCTGCTGCCCTTGAGCTGGACTCAGCACCTAGGAGTTCTGCCTCCTGTTTGACTGCTCTTCTCCTGCCTTTTCTCTCCTCTATTGAGAATGTCTTTTCTTTTTTCTTTTTGAGAAAGCAGGATTTCTTGAGAAGCTCCCACAGTGGGAGGGGACACAAGGAGGCGGCCCGAGAATTATTATTTTTTAATTGTAAAATACGGCTGACTTTTACGTAAGTCTCAGGGGAGATAATTTCCAAATATTTAAAAGTTGACTTAGCGTGTCCGGTGTGCAACTCACTTGTGGGATTCAATCGTGTATCATCTCGTGAAGGACGTGCTGCTCTTGCCTGTAGGAACAGGAAGCTACCGCCAAGAGCTAAGCGCCGACATGCTTCGGGGAACCAGGAATTGGGAGAAACTCCAGAGCGGCAGCTCGCCTCGTGCTCCCCTGGCTCTGGCTGCCGGCTGCACTGGCCACCCGCGGTGAGCCTGAGGGTTTCGGGTGGATTGGTTGCTCTTGAGAAGAGGATGGTGGTAGAAAACAGGTTACTCTTTGGCCTTGCCCCTCACGTCTCCCAGAGTTGGGCTGATTATTCTCGTTGCAGAATTGGCTTTCAGGCCAGCATTTATCAAGAGATTTACACCTGTGCTCCCTTGAAGGGAGAAGGCTTAAAGTTGCCATTAAAAATGAGCAAGCCCCTAGAAAGACATACTTGACAGACGCCGGCCCGAGGGTGTTGAACGTAATTACTTTCCCTTTACATAAATAAGATCTATGCACTCATTATATTTGTAATTTTTTAAGTTTTATTTTTTTCTAGAATGGAAAATTTTTAGATTTACAGAAAAATTAGGAACATTGCACAGAGAGCTCTTATGTATTCCATACCCAGTTTCTCCCGTTATTAAAATCTTGCATTAGTAGGACACATTTGGTATGATGAAAGAACCAGTACTGATATGTTATTATTAACTAGAGTTCCTGCTTTGTTTGGATTTCCTAAGTTTTCCCCCTTTCCGGTCCTGCATGCCATCGAGGACATCACATTCCATGTAGTCGTCATGTCTACTTAGGCTCCTCTCTTGGCCACGACAGTTTATTGGACTTTTCCTTTTTTTTAATGACCTTGACAGTTTTGGGGGAGTCTTGGTCCCTCGTTTGGGTTTCTTCTGATGTTTTTTTCTTATGGTTAGGCTGGGGCTGTGGGTTTGAGAGTGGAAGACTACAGAGGCAAGACATACATACATTTTAAAACAAGTCAGTGGATGAGCTAGTTATGGGGAAGAGAGGAGGACGTTTAGTCGCCTGAGTAGCAACTGCGAGAAAAGTAGAGGCTGGATCCCCAAACTGGAAGAAGGCAAGTTTGATGTTCTCCACGGTGGGACTTGATGTCTCGCTCACGTCATGCCTAGCAGTTCCGTGGCGCCTTGTCAGTTATGTCACTTCAGGGGATGGACATGGTCATTTCAGTTGTTTGTACATTTCCGTGTTGTATATTGAGAAACCCAGAGAGGCAGCCTGAGTTGCCAAAGTGACGGAGAGAGACCGAGACTGCCGGTCGTTCCAGCACACCGCCAGGCCTCTCCTGGTTGCGTTTCGTGGGCCTGGAGTCTCCAGACGCACCTGGCCAGGTCACTGATGGCCATTTCATCCGTACATGACTGCTGCAGTTGAAACAGAAAGATGTGGGTTAAATTAAGGAAGCGGACTGACCGTGCTTGGAGTGAGTGTGCAGGATGGCGCCTCGGGCCTTCTGCCTGTCCGGACAGCTGCATGATGGTGGGTTAGCAACGGCGTGTTGCAGTATATGCCTCCAGGGCAAGTCATTGTTACAGCTCTCAAGAGTCAAGGAGCCCGTGCTGTTTTCCCCTGTGCTGCTTTTCTCTGCGGGCGCATAAGTGGTGGTCTTTATCATGATGTGTTTTGTGTTTGTGAGCAAGCAGGAGTGTATGCAGCAGTCTGTGCTTCTGAGCCCCAGCAGAAATTGTCGTTCTCCCGTTTTCTCAGCACTGAGTTTCTTGAACCAAGCTGGAGCTGTGTGAAACTGAAGGCGCCATATCCCCCAAGGCTGTGATTATATTGACTGGGGCAGGAGCAGGCACTGGGAGATCCAAGAAACGTGGCCTTCCTGTCTTGTTCCTGACTCTCTGCTTACCCAGGCCTCGATTCTTAAACCTTCATATCTTTTTTTTTAAATGGAGTCAGAGTCTCAGGGTTTCACCCAGGCTGGAGTGCAATGGCACGGTCATGACAGTCACAGTTCACAGCAGCTTTGACCTCCTGGGCTCAGGTGATTCTTCCGCCTCAGCCTCCTGCGTAGCTGGGACTACAGGAGCACGCCACCATGCCTGGCAAAAGTTTTTTTTTTTGAGTCGGAGTGCCCAGACTGGAGTGCAGTGTCATGCTCCTGGCCACCGCAGCCTTGACCTGCTGGGCTACGGCGATCCTTC
>CAUYQG010207390.1:0-48040 GCA_963574415.1 Tarsius wallacei
TGCCTGGGGGGGTGTGGGGGGTGAGGGATGGGATTGGCAGTAGTGGGAAACCGCCGGGGGGGGGTGTGGGGGGGTGGGGGGTGGGATTGGCAGTAGTGGGAAACTGCCATTTGAGGGGGTGCACACCACATCAACAAGGGAATCTGTATAATGAACATTTGTATACCTAACCCTGAATTGTACCCTACATCTTTAAAATAAAAATAATTTTAAAACTTTTTAAAAATCACAACATTTATTTTCATTCATAAATGAAATATCTAGGCATAAAAATAATAAACCATGTATGCTGACAGCTACAAAAATACTGATGATATATTATATACTTATACACAAATACACATATATCTAATATGCATATATATAAAATACACATATATATTCTCAATACATGTGACATACACGAAGCTCAAGAACTGAAAATCTTAATATAATAAAGATGTCAAATTTTCCCAAATTTAAAAGGAAAGACAAAATAAGATATCAATAACAATTTTAGAAAAAAGAATAAGGTGTGAATAAACCCATTATCTGATTTCAACATTTATTATATAGTTAAATAATAAGAAAAGTGTGGTACAGGTAGAAACTACATAGTTTCTAGATAAATGGAGTACACAAGTACAGTAAAATGATTCTGACAAAAATAAAAGCAATTTAATGAAGAATGCTAGAGAAATCGGATATTTGTAGGCAAGTGATATACAGCCTAATCATACATCCCATGCAAACAATTAACATAAATAAGTGACAGAATTAACCAGAAAACAAGTTTTAAAAAAATACTTTAAAAGATAACATAGGAGAACATCTTTACGATTTAGAACCTGATGAGATATTCTGAGATATGACACTAAAATTATAATCACACAGAAATGATACATTTTATTTCATCAAAAAAAAATCTTTTGCTCTGCTAAAGACCATGTTAGATAAAAATACAAGTTACAGACAGGGAAACATATTTTCAAGCTACAGAGCGGACAAAGAACTTATATCTAGAAATATAGAAAACTCTCAAAAAAATTCAGTTAGAAAACCTACACAAGAAAAGGATATTTTCTTAATTCACTGAAAACATATATTGAAACACACATAAAGAGCTGATAAACATCACTAGCCAATAGAGAAATGCAAACTAAAATCATAATGAGCTATCCTTACATACCTATAAGTATAGCAAATGTATATATGGTGATAACACCAAATATATAAATGTATATATAGTGATAATACCAAATGCTGGCAAGAATACAGATAAACTAGATCTTTCATATACTGCTGGCAAAAGCCTAAAATGACGCAGCACCCCGAAAAACAGTCTGGTAGTCTGCAAAACATACACTTACATGCAACCCAACAATTGCACTCTTGGTCATTTATTCCAAAGGAATGAAACCTTGTATTTTCACAAAATCCTATACACTAATGTTTATAGCAACATTATCTGTAACAGCCAAATGCAGGAAACAACCAAAGCACCCTACAATAGGTGAATGATTATATAATCTATGTCCCATTCAGCCTATGAAATATTACACAGCCAAAAATAGGATTGCACAATTATTACACGCATCAACTTCGGTGGATCTTAAGGGCATTATGCTGAGTGCACAAAGCCACTGTATGATTTCATTTATATGACATTCTCAAAATGACACAATTATCTAGAGGGAGAATAAATTAGTGCTTAGGGATAAGAAATAAAATGGATTGAAGATGGTAAGAAAGGATGTATATAAAAAAGAAATGAGAGATCTTTGTGGTGATGGAATAGATATATCTTGGTTGTGGTAGTGCTTACAGGAATCTACCTGCATAATAAACTGAATAGAATTCTGCATAAAAATAACAATAACAACAACAAAATAGAAACATAGCTACAGATGATAAATTTTACAGAGTATTACAGAAGGTAGTCATAAGTATAGGGCTAAACACTACATATTTGGTCTAGGCACTGAATTGGTTTATGATCTGATTTTTCATAATTAAATAACTTAATACAGAAAAGAACAAGCAGGCACACAGATAGCAATGAAATTTTCTAAAATTCAATGTTTATCATTCCTGGCCTGACAGTGGATTTGACATTCTGTGGTGATTCAAAACAATAGTAAGACTGAGAGTGGCAGAACAACTTTATTATTTTAAAACATGTTTTAAGGAGAGTTAAATTATGCAGAATACATTAAAATATAATATTATGCTTTTTTTTGTTTCTTTTACTGGAATAAAATGAATTCAAATTGACATATAAATTAATATGATGAATTCATTGCCTAGAAAGAAAATCAGATCTGTCTTTAAATAATATGTCATATTCATCAAACTATATACATTTCTTATTTATTCTTTTATAGACAAAATATATAAAATAGAAGTATACTCTGGCTTCAGCCATTCAACTATATGGAATATGATAGCATTATATGTAATATAAAATGAATTTCTGATGATGAAATATTGTATATATAAAAGGAAAACCACCCAGTTTAGACTCCTTTCCTGAAACAAGTTATTTTTAATGAATTTGCCTTAAAATATGAAATATTTAGGCTTCTGGAAATTTCAAATCTAATATAGACCTTTCTTCAAAGATAATGTGGTTTTTGTATGATAATTTTCTTTTTTCACCATTTGCTGTTTTATGTTCAGAGAAACACCTTAATATAGCATGCTATTGTCTAAAAAGATTATTTATGACAAGATGAACAAGTTAGAGCAACTTTATTTTTTAACTCATAGTGATAAAACCATCTTTTCTTTTGTGAATATTATTGAAAATTTTAATATCCTTCAAGAATTATACTATTCGAATTCCTACATTGCTGTTGCTAATAATGTTGTCCTCTTTTTGTATTAAAATGTGACTCAGCTTCCATGACATCACTGTGGACACTCCCTGTTGCTCCTTAGATAGTGACCAAAATCTCATTTATTCCCTTATTTTACCTGACTACAAATGGAACTACCAAAAAAGACTTGTTTTTTATCTCCTATTTAGCGTTTAAAATGAGCTTAAACAATTAGATCACCACCACCACAACAAAATGTCAAAGTTAGCTCTCTTGAACCATAGAGGAGATCTTATAATCACATTTTGGGAAAGAACTTCACCTCTGGATCCTTATTATACCAGCTGGAAAAATGATTGTCTGGTTAGCTGCAGCAAAGAAGATACTTTTTAAAAACTACTAAAAATTCCCATAAATGACTAAAGAGATAGCACTGTTTTTGTAGTTCTTTCTTTATATATATTTAAAACTTTACAATCACAGGCATTACAAATAGGTCAGCTCTATTGTCCTGTGAGTGTGGTTTTCTTAAGCAACCTCTTGTTTGGGGTTGGAAGAATTATTGGTAGCTGTTAATCACAGTGTCCGTACTTTTAAGAATTAGAGTGGTAGGTGGCAATCATATGCTTTCTTCTTTCAGTGGCTATTGTAAGTGTAATTTAAGTCCATTATAATACTGATTGGCAAATGCATACCCTTTCTTCTGGTATCCTACTGAGTATATAATTCCTTTTTCATTTTTGCTATCAGATGAGGTCCACTTGTGGTTATTAAACAGTACTTCTGTCTCTAAAGGATGCTGCATTCAATTGTAATTACCTGATCTGAGAAAGTTCATTAGAATATTTTTTTCTGTTTAAACTTTATGTTATATATTTAGTTTTCTTTATCAAGAATACAAATCTGCAAAGACATAGTCACATATATAAAAAGTAAAATCAGTGTTTTGACACTCTATCTGACCATATAGAAATATCTGCATGTTTCAATCATTTTAGCATACTTTTTTTTTTTTTTTTTTTTTTGAGTCAGGGCACACTCTGTGGCCCAGGCTGGAATGCAGTGGTGTGATTACAACTCACCACAGCCTCAAATTCCTGGGCTCAGGCAATCCTTCTGCCTCACCCTCCTGAGTGGCTGGGACTACAGGTATGAACCACTATGCCTGGCTGTTTTCCTAAAAAAATTTTTGTAGAGATGAAGTCTCACTGTATTGCCCAGGCTGGTCTTGAACTCCTGAACTCAACTCCAAGCTAGTCTCAAACTCCTATCTCCACCTCCCAAAGGGCTGGGATTGCAGGCATAAACCACGGTGCTAGGTCAGATCATACTTTTGTTTGTGAAGTATGCTAAAGAAAAATTATTAATTATACTATTATAATATATATTAATTATTACTATTTTATTCAGTAGTGTGGAGGTTTTCGGCTATGATGATTGTAACTTTGGCTTTTAAGCTATTCCAGCAGGTTGGAAGAGTAAACAAGTTCTGGTGTCTGCATATCCAATTGACACTCTTTAAGGGAGATTTAAGGGAAAAAAATGTCTGTATCCTAGCCTTCTCCTGAAGTTATGCATCTGAACAGAGGAAAAAACATTCCTCATAAAGGTCTGTAATTTCACTCAGGATATTACAAAGAAAATATGCTTTTTTGAAAAGTTTCCAAATGAATATATTAAAGTACTTACTATTGGTGTCTCAGTTAGCCTTAGGGAGTAGCAAAAGGAATGGAGAGATACCTTCCTGCAAATGGAAAAGATTGAATAATGATAGTTCAGTTGCTAAACAACAGTGAGAACATGAAAATATCTACAGTTTTCCTGGAAATACATAATTAGCTAATATTTATACTTTAATTTCACCCTGAAGATAATTTTTTCTGCATACACTAACATAAATAGAATTACTTATAATTGAGTGTGAATAAATGAATAACATTGCCATGTCAAGCTATCCTGGAGAAGTAAAGCTAATATAAGTTTCAGATTAATTATTTGTGAGAAACTTGGTATTAGCAAGTGCTATTATATTAAGATTTTGTTGAAACTTCAGATATCATACATCCTCTAGAACATAGATAAAAACTCGTAGCAAAAGCTATGGATTGCCCCCAGATGCACATTTTCTGGCTTCTGGTACCGTGTTTTGAAGGCAGTATGCCTAGGCATTTATATGCTCTATTGCAGTGTATGTGTAAGTAGCATCACATCGTCTTACATCTCTCCCTTATAACACGCTTTCACATATATAGATGTATACACACACACACACACACTGAAGGAAGTTTAGTTTGTTCAAGTGCTTGGAGGGATGGTTTTCAAACTGTTTTCTGTAAGGTATGAAGGATTCCACAAAATGCCATAGAGGAGTTTGCAGCAAAAAGGGAGGATGCCTGCCTTAGTTTTATCTGCATTTTATACTAGCATTTTTTAAAAAATGAGTTTACTTAAAGAAAGATTTTGACTTCTCTGTAAACACTTGATATTATTTCCGAATAGAGCATTTTAAGATTTTTTTAAAATTTTAATTTTAATAGAGACAAGCCTTAATTTGAATACAAAGGCAGTCAGGGCCAAACTTTTCTTCTAAATCAGCTGCTCTAACACACTTTTTCTTTGATTTTATTAGAAAAGGTGATAATTGTTTACATTTTAACTATAATTACATGATATTTATATTAAAATATTATTTATAAAGTATTTCAAATTCATGAGATTTTGGTAGAAGCTAGTACATTTCTTAAACCCCATTTGATCCCTCATTTCCCATTTATGAGATTCTATATTTCAAACTAATCATAAAAGAATAAACCACATGGAAATCTTGGAAGATAATATTATAAAACTATAAAATTCGATTTACAAAATTTTATATTCCCAGACAACACAGTGCAGTGTATCTTAAATGTGATTGTGCATAACAAGGGTGTATTTTTGTTTAAAATACAGATGCCTAAACCTCATGCTCAGATATAATGATTTATAGTAGGTGATCTAAATCTGCACTTTTAACAACCAACACAGATGGTTCTTCATTAGAAGATTCATAGACCACATTTAGAGAAAGACTGATTAAAGTCATCATCACTTCTTTATTTTCATATTCTCTGTCAACTGTTTTATTCAGATTCACACTTCCACTTTATTTTATAAGCGACAAGTGAGATTACATATGAAAAGTACCTAGTTTACTGCCCAGCACATGGTAGCTGCATTCCAAGTGGCTATACCTTATACCTTCCCTGCAGAATCATGATTGAAAGAGAAAAAGCAATGGTGCTAATATTCTAGACTGAGTATCTATAATCCATAATTTTTTTAGTATTGTCTGCAATTACATTTGTAAAAAAAATAGATCTAAAGGAAAGAACTACATACAAACAGTGGTTGGGAATTATCCCATAGTTGCTAGAGAAAGGAAATATAAGTGATTTTCACTAGAATGTTATATTTAGTAGATGTGAAAATATAGAAAAGGACACAATTCATTATCCTTTGTAGAAATTATTTTTAAAAGAATTTTATTTGAATTATTTATGTGAAACTTTATATTTTTAAAAATGTCTTTCTGTTAACATGAATCAAGTTTGCAAGTAACAATCTATTTTTTATCCAAATAGGCAAGATGCACACTTCTAATTTAGCCTAATTCATCCCAATTCATCATAGCCTCATGCAACACATTACATTAATATTCTTCGTTTTGTTGTGCAAATCTCCCAGAATAATTAGTAATATGTTTACATTCAGAATCAAGTGATTTAGCGATCTACCATAAAAACATATCTAGAAACATTATTACACTCATCTTTGGGATACTATGGATGAAAATTTTACTCTCATTGTCTTAATATAAGAGCTTATTTAAGAGCTACTAATCTTCAAATGTCTGTACTATAAACCGTTTCATGTTTGGTTTCCAATTTACTTAAATAAATGTTAAATAGATAAAAGCTGTTTTGCAGCAATCATGTGTGAGTTAATAAAGCTGTCATTGTGCTATATATCTGGGATGGAAAGAAGTTACATATTATTTCAAGTGTTAAATTTATAAAACTTATTCCATATGTAATTATGATTATTTTATGGATATTATTGTAATTGGTTTTATTGTATTTTATGAAGGATTTCTTAAAGGAAACACTAAGCCAAAGTGGTTCAGGTAGAAATTTATAAGAGCAATGACTCCTGCATGATGAAAAAAATAGTCCTTGACAGTGCTATTCACAGGTTACCATTAAGTTAGCATTATGATCCACACATCTTTTTTTTGAGGTCACTGAACAGAAAAGAGACCTGAAATATTGGTTTCAAATATGCCTATTTAGGAGGATATAATTTTATTTATTTTGTGAAGAATATTTTACCTATTTTTCTAATTATCTAAATTTCCATTACTGAAAATTTTGTACATATTCTGTGTTCGGAGGAAAATACAAAGATAAAAAAGGTATACAAGATCATAAAAATCATGCCAAATATTAATCCATTTTATATTTTGGTAGTATGCACTTCAAAAATACTTTTATGTTTTTATATATGTATTTTTTGTATTTGTATATGTATTTTTTTATCAATGTATTTATATAATCTTTTTTCTACAAAAAAGTAAATTATGAGGTTGATTATTACTTTATTTTAGATTTTGTATTCATTTGGTTTAAAATATAAAATGAGAGTAGCTATTCAGACATTAACATAGAATGAGTTTTGTAATTTACCTAGAAAATTATAAATATTTAAGCAAATAAAAACGTTTTTGTCTCATTTGTTTTCTTTTTTTTCTTTTTTGAGTTGGAGTCTCACTCTGTCACCCAGGCTGGAGTGCAGTGGCATGCTCATAGCCACCGCAGCCTAAACCTGCTGGGCTCAGGTGATCCTTCAGGTGTGTGCCACTACACCTGGCTAATTTTTTTATTTACTATAGAGGTGAGGTTTCACCAAGTTACTCAGGCTGGTCTTGAACCCATGAGCTCAGGCAATCCTCTCACCTCGGCCTCCCAAAGTGCTGGGATTATAGACATGACCCACCACGCCCGGCCTGTCTCACCTGTTTTCTTCATCAGTGGTGAGCTAATATGTTATATTCACATTCATTTTTTTATAGTCTATATTCACTGAATTCATCTCTGTAAACCCCACTAAAATTATGAAAAAAAATAAATTCACAGGTTGATGATAGATTTTAGTAGATCTGTCTAATCCGTGTTCATTTTTGTACATAGGAGGCATTTACAGTAGGCAGTTAAATATTGATTCAATTGAATCAAGTGAATCAAAATACACTTTGGCTGATTATGTCATTTAAAAAACACAAATAGATGTGCTCAATGAAAATTGACATGCAAATCTTTAAAGTAAAAAATCTTAGGGTTATTATAATTACTTTTCAGTTTTCTTTCATAACCCATATCCCAATTCATTAGTGTCAGTAAATTCTTTATGTCACTGTTTTCAAACATATCTAGATTTCTACCACTTCCCAAAAACTTTCACTGCTATAACTCTGGTCATAGTCATCACCTTTATTTTTAAATCCCTTTTATTCTAATAGCCACCTAACAGAATTTCTTCCTACTGTGCCTGATCCTCTATGGTCTTTTTCACCCAGTATCTATACAGATATATCTAAATGCGCAGCATCAGAAGCTTCTGAATAAAGTAATCCAAATGGCTATGACTTACTCTTAATAAGATTTTTAAAAATTTAATACTTCCTCTTCTCTAAAGGATGTTTCTCTTCCTCCTTGAAACGTTCTTCTACTTTAGGAACTGTTTCAATTATCTTTTGCAGCATAACAATATCATTACAGACTTAGCAATGACTACATTCATTTAATATATCACAGTATCTGTAGGCCAGAAGTCCAAATTTGACCTAACTGGGTTCTGTTCTTCAGGGCCTCACAAGGTTGCACTGCAAAAAGCTGTCAGCTGGGATCAAAGTCTCATCTGAGGCTTCACTTTGGAGATCTGAGATACATGTGGTTGTTGGGAGAAATTAGCCCCTTGCATCCTCATTGATAGAGTCAAAATTTTGTGCTATCAGCCTGAGACTGCCTTCATTCCCCAGCTTGTTGCTTTTTGGAGGCTGCCATCAGTTCCTTGTCACATGGGCTTCCTCAAAATGGCAAATTATTTCATCAAAGCCAGCAAGGGAGAGTATCTTCTAACAGGATAGATACCACAACTTTTTGAAGCATAATTGAAGACATGACCTCCACTTACCTTTGTGTTATTCTTTTTATAAAGCGAGTTGTTGATTTGCCCACACAAGGATCACCTGGAAGCATACATATCAGGAACTGGGCATCATGAGACCCTCCACAGACTGTGTCTTTGCACTTGTTATTATTCTATCTGATTTGAAAGATTTTCCTTCAAATATCAACCAAGCTCTCACCTCTCACTTTATTGAAGAGTGTATTCAAAGGTCAATTTATTGGAAAAGCCTTGTTTGTCCCCACATGAAAAGAGTGTCCTGAAGACAGTTTTTAGCATCTTACTTTGTTTTAGCCTTTTTTTGTTCATGGTGGTTATCATTACTAGACAGAATGCATATTTATTTTCTGCTTTACTTCTCTAAATATAAACTCCCTTAAGGCAGATATTCTATATTTTATTCTCAGATTTATCTCTGCCTTCTAAAAATGTTCTAGGCTCAAAGGAAAAAAAGATGTTAAAAAATCAGAAAGGTTTTTAAAAAAAAACCTGAAATGTATACTTATTACATTATAAAATTTACGGTGTCTTATATATCTGCACTGTGTAATAATAGTCACTAACAATATGTGACTATTTTAAATTAATTAAAATTGAATGTGTTAAATATCAGTTTCTCAGTTATATTAACCACATATCCAGTGATCAGTAGCCACACAGGCCTAATGATTACCATAATGGAAAGAACCCATATTTAATAGCTTCATCACTGCAAAAGTTCTATCAATCAGCCCTACTTTATGTGTTTACCTTTTCCTTCACACAAAGTTTTGAATTTTCATGGAGAATAAAGTCTTTCTTAATCATCTTTATATCTATTTTTTTTTCATTATAGAGAGCTTAGAAGAGTTTACAGAAAATTGTCGAATAGATTGTTGGATAAAAGAATAAATACTTACAGACCAATAAATAAAAATTATTTTAAATCATACAATAATTTATTTAATCAACAGATAAGACTCTTGTTCTGTTTTCTTCCTTATATTTGCTTACAAGGTCTATTTTATTTTTAAAATTTTTTAGTTCATTATTAATTTTATTTCAGTAACAAGAAAGTTCTCTTTCAGGAAAACTAATGAAATACATTATTGTGAGCACAAGTAGAGGAAAATACATAGTATTTGTTTCCCAAACACTCTATATTTTTGTTCTCTTTTTAAGAGACCACAATGACATACAAAATCATGCCTGCTGACTGGCAGATCTTGGAAGCACTAGGCTTGTTTTATCTTGCTCTGTGTCCCTTGAAGCTCATCATAAAACCAGTAGGATTTCTGTTCAAAAGATAGATCAAGACAGAAACTATCCCCTTCATTTTTGAGAAGAATAAAATTTTTCTGGTAAACAACAACCTGCCAATTTTTAAAAATATAAAGCATTATATTAGTAGTGCATTGAACTTGGAGTGAAAGGGTTGTAATAATATGAAAGATATAATTGAAAGAATGTTTAACACCTACCTACTATACCTGTCATATAACTATATATAAAGTGTGTATATATCTATGATCTATATCTGTCAATCATATGCATATTATTTACAATAGCAAACTATGATACTATTTTTTCTTTTTATATATTTATTAATCCTTAGTTATATATCCTGAACTTAACTATTAATTCATAGAAATTAAAATGTATTCCTCTACTCATGTCATTAGTAAAATGGTGCTGGATAACATGTTTCTGATATTTCAGATCCCAGATTATGAGACTACTTATTGTGAAAGGTTCTCGCAAGACCCATTTACATACAGAATAAGTCAATAAAATTGTGGTGACACAAATACAATGTAAAACATGGAATTCATACTAAGACAATATATGGAAACAAAGATGGTATATGATAATAATTGTATCTGAAGGAAGATTAAGCACCTGCTTTGCAGTTTTTGAACCTTTTCTTCTATAAAGACCCTATACCGCTCAGCGAAGACATTGAAACATGGTATGTATATATGTCTATATATGTGTTAACCTTACTAAATATCTTTAATAAAGGGCTCTGCAGTGTTGCAAAAGATATCTAAGGATGGAAACTAAAATTTAATTTTTAAGTATAAGACATATACTCAGATTTTTTTTTACAGTCTCTGGAGGTAAAGTTGAATTTTCACATAATATGTATGTAATCTGGCAAATAAAATTTCTTCAGTCAGACACATATACCTGTCAGTAAGTAGACTTACTTAAAAAGTATATACACACACACACAAGTCAGAGCTATAATTATCCACATAGATTTTTTTTTGTACTGAATATAATAATATTAAATGCTTCCAATGATATATCTTAGGTCAGTAAATCAATCATTTCTTTTATCAGTAGATGGAAATCTTTCAAAATATTGGAGGTTGAGTTCTTATATTTTCCATGGAAATTTTCACTACTACCTTAGTAGAAGAAAATTAAGAATGACTTATTGATAAGAAAACTTATCAGAAGGAATTTTTGTTTAAATAACTTCAAGTTCAATGGAGCCATACAGAATATTCTAAAAAAAAAAAAAAATGAGACAAAAGTATATTCGTCTATCTTAGAAAAGCTAAAGCTACATATTGGATGTCAAGTACCTCCAAGTCAATTTCTCATTTTGCTCTGCACCTCTGCTGAGCTGATTTGTGCATAGCAATTCTTTGAAATCAGTGGGAGGCTGGCAGTTGGATTAGCTAAGTGCCATCATGGAACATGACGAAAATTGTTCCATGTTATCATTCTTAATATGTTTTCTCCTCTTGTGAACTAATGAGAAACAGGAGAAACTTAGTAAACAGAGTCATTAAACTTTTTGTTGAACATAGTCAAGATTTTTGTTTACATTTATGCACAAATTTTATGTTTTCATAGATTTCCTTGAACATTTTATTTGTATGTCTTTATAACATTTAGCACTACTTGATTTTATATCACAGCATTTATATTTTTATGCCTTAATTTTTTTGTTTATGGCTAGAACTCCATAATTTAGAAACCTTTAAAATTAAGTACCTTGAATTGTACCCACATCTTCAAAATTAAAAAAAAAATTAAAAACTGAGTTGATGCTTAAAGTATATAATAAAATATTAAATTTATTTAAATATATCTAATATCTATAAACAATTGGAAATTTTGATGAAATTGCTCAATACTCAGTTTGGAGTATTTACTGGTGATGAAAGAACCTAGTCTAAAATCAAGGAGATATTTTCATTATTGTAGGAATTCTCATCAAGTAACAAGAAATGGAAAAACAGAAACTATTTCTAAATTTTTAGGCAACTATTATCATTGATAAAATAAGTAATAATCTTGACATCCAATCTCAACTCCCGACACATCTCAGAAAGTACTTGAGACTCCCAAAGAACCATTTATGTTTATACATTTGTTTCTCTTTTGTTCCTAACCAATTCTTTTTTTCTTTTCTTTTCTTTTTTTTAAATTAGAGTCTAACTCTGTCGCCCAGGCTGGAGTGCAGTGGCACACTCACGGCCACCTCAGCCTCAACCTGCTGGGTTCAGGCGATCTTTCTGCCTCAGCCTTCCAAGTAGGTAGAACTACAGACACGCAACACCACGCCCGACTAATTTTTTGATTTACTGTAGAGATGAGGTCTCGGCAAGTTGCCCACGCTGGTCTCCAACCAGCGGGCTCAGGCAATCCTCTCACCTTGGCTTCCCAAGTGCTGAGATTTTAGGCGTGAGCCACTGCACCCGGCCCCTAATTAATTCTTACCACAACTTTCTTATCATTTATATTTGGTTAAAAAGAATCTGCTGTTGATTTCTGCAAGCAGATAAGGAGAGGAGCTAGGAATAGATGGAGCAAAGTGATTTTTTAAAAACTGTTTATGACATGAAAGAAAAAAAGAAGTAGATTTCATCATGGGCATCAAAGGGTATTTATATGTCTCACTTTACTTCTACTTCACATAGAAAGGGCACTCTATTGGAAGATACCTAACCTGTCTTCTCCAAAATATAGTATGCATTATGAAGACTCTATTTGTCAATGCTACACATGAAGATAATTCTGCAACCTCTTCTACACATGAATATATTTCATACATTTTCCAGTTCCTGAATAGATATAACTGACAACAGTCTACTTAAACAAATGTTTATATTATATTGATTTATATGATGAAAATACATTAAGCCATATTCATAAAATTTATTATATAACATCTATAAATTTTACTGTTTTTTATTTGAATTATTTTAAAAAGAATCTTGAAGATCAATGGCAGATAATTTATATTTCAAGGCTCTTAGGCTTAATGAGATAATTAACAAATAAATGACATAATCATTCGTTTCACTTTGTTTTTAATTGTTGAAGTATTCATAACTGAAATAATCACATGGAGAAGATATTACAGCTTTTTTCCTTATTGCGAATTTGAGAAAGTTATTATGTTATAGTGAAAAACTAGTTGCTGAATATTAAAGATCTCAGAATCCCTGCAGAATGTCAAAGTTCTAAAACTTTCTTTAACCATTTTCAGACATAGAAAACAATCATCCCTCTCAAATTTTGAACATTAATTATGTCTTATTAATTATGTCTTCATACTTCACTATTTAAAAAAGGAATTGAATCAAGAGCCAACTAAAAGTCATAAACTCGTGGCCAAACAAAAACTTATTTAAAGGTTGAATGTCCCTAGCAAAGTTGTCAATGTAGGCTGAAGCTGATAATATTACTCCTTTTTGTTCTCTACTTTAGTATCCACCATAACATTTTTGCTCTTTTAACCTTTCACAAACTTTATAACCAGTTCTCTTATTGTGTCTGAAGTATTTTTCTGTTTGTTACTTTACCCAGGATAAAATAAATATCTATGACTACATACTTTATCATTTTTCTCAATAAAATATTCTCTCCCAAACTCCTAATGATTTGGGGGACTGTTTTTTTCTTTTGGGATTTTGTTTTTCTCATTTGTCTTGTTAATTTTATTTTTATTTCTATCAGCTGCTTTATTTTACTGTTTGTTCTTCAAAACTTAGTCTGTTTAACTTTCTCATGCCAATGTGATATTTCCTTTTTTCTTTGCAGCATGCTGGTCTAATTTTGTGTATTAATTATAATCATAATTAATCATAATGTTTGATCTATTGATTAGTCGCTTAACATTATTTATTTCTAGGAAATGTGAATCAAATTCAAGAAGCCATACAGAATTAAACAAGTATTCATGAAAAAAAGCAGAAAAAATGTTTGGGAAAAGTTATGACCACCTGCCCTCATCCTAAATAGAGATGATGGTATATATCCTAGTGTCTCATTCTTTACTAGGTAAAGGTTGCATAGTTGTTGAATATTGGACCTAAGGGTAAGAAAGGACAAGGAATTATTTAGATTAAGGAGGAACATTCAAGAGGTGCTTTTTCTCATTTAAGGAATATAGGGTAATGTAAGAATTTGGTACATTTGTTCCTAATAATTACACTAGGAAGGATGTCTTTATAGCCAACTTGCAGTAGAAAAAAGTGTAAATAGATTTTGAAGAAATAATAACAGTTAACTTTGCTTTGAAGGCAAATTGAGAAATGATGTATTAAACAGAGATAAAAAAACTTTTGTATGTATTTTAAAAGCTGAGTGTAGGAGGCAAAGAAATATTGACTTTATGAAAATATAGGAAAGAAGGGGTAGCCAATGGAAAATGCTTCACAAGGTATTCAGAGTGATTATCATTGAGCATATATGTGGAAGAGTAACCTAGAACAAAAGTGGGTCCTGTTCTTTCCCTGATTAAAAAAAGAAACTCATAAAGATGAAATTGGAAAGTAATAAACGTCATATTTAGAGGTTTGAAAAATCTTTTCCTGGTAACAGTGATTTCGTTTGAAGTATCGGCAGAAAATTATGTGCTTATAGAGAAAAGAGGATGAAATTTGAGTTGAATATGCATCTTTGAGATAGACAAGAAAAATGGTAAGATTTACTGAACTAATATAGTAAGGGATGAAATCATTTTTTTAACTTGCAACTACTTTATATTATTAATGATGACAATTTAGTGCATAGATTATCCATGTGGAACCTCTACCCCACTTGTTTAAAGAGATGGTGAAATATTGAATTGTGGACTAGATCTAGGACTGTGATATACTAGCACTAGAGCACTATGAGTAAAAATACAAGTAGTTCTTGGTATTGACAATGCCTTTGTAAAAGCTAATGTATATTTGTATTTTGTAACCATGATACTTCTACCTATTAAGTACAAGAGGAGAATCTTAAATAACTGACATAAAAGAGTTAAAGAACAGATATTTTGAGAAAGTCAAAGAACAATTTTTTTTCAGGAGTGAGAAAATAAAACTATTAGAATATATAAGAAGTTATATTAAAAGTTTGGCTAATGGATTTTAGTAAGCTCAAAGTAGTATAGACATTTGTGATGAAAAGGTGTAGAGTAAGATTATTGCTCTTGGGTATAGGTAAAAGCAACTGAAATTAATGAAGACTAGGGTCATCTCCCTTTATATTTTAATTAGTATTCAAGGTATATTTGAAAATAGTTTTGAGTAATCACATGCTTAGTGGTAGGGAATAAAACTGAAATTATTTTTACCTATCTTAAATAATATAGAGAATTGAGCCTGGAAGTTAACAGATGTCAAGAATAGTGCATAATGGAAAGTGATGGAATGGGATTGCAGAAAACTCCAAAGGAGGAGAGTTTTTTTCTATGTGAATTGAGAAGTAGTGGTCTGGAAATAATTGTAAACTAATTCTACCTCTGGGCACAGTATGGGAGAAGACACAACTTCTCATTGGTAAGTCTGCAGGAAAATATCAACAGAAAAGAGCCAGATTTTAATTAAGCAGGAATGGAGAAGGACTTTTCCCTGAAGAAAACAGGAATGAAATATTTGTTTATAATGGAATGAAAGTTTCAGATGCTACAGGGGAAAAGAGATTATAAGTGATAAGAAAGACCTTGACTTGAAAGGACATGACCAAGGAGATGAGGAAATACCAAGAAACAGAAAAATGAAATTCAAGGGACCTGCATTTTCTTCAATGGCTGAAAAATCACCAATCCTGTAACAATGCTATTTTTATCAAAGAATAGAGTTAGGCTGAGGATGGCAGGCACATACATGGCATTAAGGCAGAGATGTCTAGACATACATCATTAGCATTCCGGTGAGCATTTTCAAGGGGAGTCAAGATAATAAAACAAAAATCTTTCACAAAGTAGATTTGAGGATAATGATGTTTAGGTAAGAGAAGGCACATCAGATTCATCACTATGCTGTCCAGGCAGTAATGTCAGGTATTCATTTTCTCCACACCTTTTCTCCCCAACCAGATTATGATATTTTTTCTATGACTTATAAAGACTTTAATGCATGCAATGATTTGCAATTTCACAGGAAAGTATATCAAGAATGCATTTTATAAGTTAATTCAATAAAACTACTTATTTTTTCACTTGTCAAAATTATTACTGCAATATTTAATTAGCTACAACAGCAGAGAACATTATGGTGATGCTTAAAATTGGAAGTTAATGTCAGCAGATCTGGAATCCCATCAACAGATAACAGGTCCTGATTCCACAAAAATAACAGCCAAAGCATGGTTTCAAAGATATTGATCTTGTGACAACATTCTTTTGAAATGACTTTATTTTACTTCCAACAAATGACTCAAGTAGATTTAAAATAAGGTTGAAGCCACATAAAGAGATATACATTGGTTTTATGAAAGTGCCTATGTTGAGTGTCTGAGAGACATCATTTAGTATGTAATTTATCTAATATAAATATATTACAAATTTTCTAAATAAATATAATGTAATATATGCTTTACAAATCAAACAAATTATAATTGCAATCAAGTATCTAACCTATTTTCTCCTGACAAATTTATCCAGCTGAAATTTTTTCCAAAGGGTTCAATAACTTTTAATTAAGGCTACAATGAGTTTTATTTATGGACATGGTTTGTTGTAGATTTTATATGATCCAGAATGTAGAATTAAATTTATATATGAACTATAATATTTTGTTTGGAGTTGCATATGTTATAAGACTGTATATAATAATCCTTTTCCAGAAAGGTTAGCTAATTTTTTTGTTGCTTGTTTGTTTGAGTTGGAGTCTCACTCTGTCGCCCAGACTGGAGTGCAGTGGCCGCTCCCAGCCACCACAGCCTCGACCTGCTGGGCTCCGGCGATCCTTCCGCCTCAGCCTTCCAAGTAGCTGGAACTACAGGCACGCGCTACCATGCCCGGCTGATTTTTTTATTTTATTGTAGAGATGAGGTCTCGCTTGCCCAGGCGGGTCTCGAACCGACAGGCTCAGGCAATCCACTCACCTCAGCCTCCCAAAGGCGTGGGATTACAGGCTGAGCCACCGAGCCCGGCGAGGTTAGCTAACTTAAAAACAATTCTAAAGTATTATATTTGCGTATAAAGTAATATTGCTACCTTAAAAATATCATTCCATTTTTAGATATTTATTGCTGTCTGTGTTGGTCCCTTCCAAGCAGTGACACGTTATAATGCATGTGAAAATTTGGGTAAAGGAATAAAGCAAAGGAATATGTTAATAATGAAGGGAGTTGTCAAATAACTATCTGAAGTGTTTGTAAGATAGTGGTGCTGTCATCTTCTCTGTCCACTTCACTTCATCTGTTGATGTATATTGGTTGTTGCTTATAACACAGCTTGAAACAGTTGCATTCTATCTTCACACTATTTTCACCTAGATGATAAAATAGCACTTACTGCACAGTATTATGTGAACAGGTGATAGAAAAAGATGAAGCAGTACTTCATAACATTATCTGAAAACCTAAAATAAAATAACCAGAACTAGCAAGTATGTGATAACAGAGAGCATGTGCATGTGTGAAACCCACAATAGCATACAGCATTATATGTTGAAACTGTGTTTATGACAATCACCGAGAAACTGTGTAAAGACATGCCATGTACACTGTTGGCAAAACATTTCCTCATTAGAAATCTAACAGTAGATAGAAATTTTATCAAGTGCAAGCAAAAGCCTAAAGAAGGACTATAGAAAATTGGAATTGATGTATGGCCTCTTCAACACAGAATAAACATTGAACTGACCTTAATGTTATGAGCATCTGGTAATTTTCCAGAAACAAATCTAATCATTATAAACACAGCAAAATATTATTTGAAGTGATGCTAAAGGCAACATGATTTTAATATACATTTTTATGACTGTTTCTTATATTTTCTGCATGACAAAATTAGCCTACTTAAATCTGATATCAGTCCCTCTATTTGAGTGTTATTATATTCTCTTTAGATTTTCACCACTCACAAAACAAAATAAATCCCAAGGATTCAATTTTATATTTCCTTATGTGTAGTCACTTAATTTTTTTTTTCTTTAAACCACCATTAGAAAGTTACATTTTCAAGTCAAACCAATTGGGAAAAATTACACTAAACATTACCTTCCACTGGATGTTAGTAGCTACATTCTTTTTTTAAAATGTATTATTCGGGCAATTCTACCAGGTCCCCTCCCACTCTGGGGACTTTTCTGTCCTCTCAATAAATCCTACTTTAAAAAAAAAGTATTGTTCTTCATATCCATCTAGTCATCTACTTACGCAAAAAGAAATCTATTGAACATAAGTTATGTGATAAGTACTTTGAATAAAGAGGTGAGTATGGCAAAGATTTGTCTACATGAAACTGCAAGTCTAGAAATAAAAATAGATATAAAAGTAATATAATAATTACATTACTACTTGGGACATTTTATACTCTAAAAAGTATTTTACAGGAGGAAAAAAAAGTTAACTTAGAAAGTTAAGTAACTCAACCCAAGTTCCAGAAATATATGTGTATTGCAATTTTAAAATGCTTGGTTTATTTCATGCTTTAATATTACCTTAATTTCCTAGATATTTTAAGAAATTATGAATACCCTGTTTGAATAAGAAATTAAGTAACATTTCCTTTGTATTTGTTTTCTAAAATGGCTTAATAGTTGCTTAAACTTCAGAGATTTACTTGCACAGTTGTGAATGTCAGAATACAGAAACAGGTTCTAAGGCTTGATCGTTTCCTACCTCTTCTAAATTCCAGTGGCTATGGGCATTCCTTGGTCTGTTATCCCATAACTCCAAACTCTGCATTTGGGTCACATTACCTTCTCCTCTTATGAATGTCAAATATTTCTCTACCTCTCTCACAAAAATGTAGGTGATTACATGTAGAATCCATCCAGATAATCCAGGATAGCCTTCCCAACACAAGTTCTTCAATACTTGCACTTTAAAAAATTGCATCAAACGTACCATTCACAAGTTACAGAAATTAAGATGAGAATATATTTTGGAGACCATTATAATATTTCCTCTTTATCCATGGTTTCATTTCCCTGGGTTTCAGTTAACTCAGGTCAATGCTGTTTTGAACATACTAAATACAAATTTAGAAATAAACAATTCATACATTTTAAATCGAACATCATTTTAAGTAGTATGATTAAACATAGCTTCATCCTTTTCCATCCTGCCTGGGATGTAAATCATCCTTTTGTCCAGCATATTCACACTGTAGTATCTAACAACACATTAATCACTTAGTGGTCATCTAGGCGATCAGATTGACTGCTGTGGTATTGTAATGCTTATGTTCAAGTCACCTTTATTGTGCTTAACCAGTAGCCCTAGAGGACAAGAGGAGAAATACTGGCAATTTCAATACACCAAAAAGAAGCCAAATATATGCCAAAGAGAAATTGATAATCTCTTATTGTGCCTAATTTATAAATTAAACTTTATCTTCAGTATGCATGTATACGTGAAAAACATTATATATTTGATGATTCAGTACTATCCATGGTGTTGGGGGTCTTGTAACACATTCACACTGGATAAGGAGGGACTACAATATTCATCCTACCACACTTTTCTAGCTCTTAATCACCTTGAAATGGAATTACTGCAATAGCCTTCTTTAATTGGAGTTGTTGTCTACAATTTCCCTTTTTACAAACTATCTTGCTTGCCTTCCTTAGGTCAATTTTCCATTTTAAAACTTATTGTAGTTCTAATATCCACTCACTAATATCTGCAAAGTTTTTCCTATTTCTAAAATTGTCGATCTTATACTTAACCTAACCAAATTCTTTCTTCATCAAAAGTCATTATTTACTCTAGTCAGATAATGTCATCACTGTTCAATAAATATATAATGATTACTCCTTATGCTATTTATTTGCTTATTTGCTATTTATTTGTAATGGCAACATTAGCATTTACAGGGAAAAAGAAAACAATAAGTAAAAAATGTGCTGAGAAAACCCATATAATGATTAATTAGCATGTAAAACCATTGCATATAACCCATAAACAAAACTATAATTTAAAAATAATTCAAAATCTATTTCAATAATCATTTGTATAACCAAGTTTTGATTTGTTGGGGTGAAATACATTCCCAAACATCAGCACTCATTTCCTCCATTACATCACTTTAGTAATTACGTACCTGTCATAATCCCTTTTTTGCCTGAATTAATTGCATTTGTCCAGGTTAATTAATAACCTATTCTTGACTTCTTTGGGCTTTTTTATAATTTAAACTTCTTAAGTCTGTAATGATATAATGAGCAAATACATTCCTTGAAATT
Source organism: Tarsius wallacei (assembly GCA_963574415.1). NCBI lineage: Eukaryota > Metazoa > Chordata > Mammalia > Primates > Tarsiidae > Tarsius > Tarsius wallacei. Next base: position 20,654 of record CAUYQG010207390.1, read on the forward strand.
CCCCAGTTATGAAGAAAAAATAATATCTGTATTATGTTAGAACAGGAAAGCTGACTACTAGAAAGTCTCATTTAGTTTTAAAGGTCATTACATATCCAAAAAATATGAAGCAATTTTATATTGCGCCATGTTTAGTATCTTAGCTTGTACCGCAACTTAGTTTTTTTAGAACAGAAATGAAATTATATGTTACTTCTTTATTCTGTACAAAATTTAAACAATTTTAGAAGAATATTTAGTGATAAGCAATAATTATAAATTAAACTAAAGGTATATTCTTTTCTTTCAAAGCAAGGTGTAATTAAAGTGGCTGTTCACTTACCACAAATTTAAGCAGTCAAATGCATTTTCACGAGATAGTCACATATTTCATTGCAGAAGATGTACAGTTGTATACAATATATTTTCCCACTCATTGTCTCTACCAAGAATGTTAAACCAACGATATGAAGGGTAACTAGTCCATCTGGAATAGAAAATTGTTAATACTACCAATGTGGGTGGACCTGAGTAAGATTAAAGGGGTTAACAAGAAATCTGATTCATACCCCACATGTGTCAAATAGGCAGACAAATTTCAGGTCCTTCACTGACCGCTCATTTTTTAAAAAATCAGTGAAAATTGTTTGATGACAAATTCTCATATTCACACAAGATCTCATATTCACATTGCTTTACAGTTTCCTATCAATAGAGGTGCTAAAGAAGTATACATAGATTTTGTTTGTTTGCTTCTGCTGCTTCTTCCAGAACTTTTCTTTCTGCCAATACCTTATAGCAATCAAATTGACTCTTATAAAAGATAGGGCAAAAGTGCACATTTAAGTGTCACTTAATACTTTTGTTATACTGAAATATTTCTGAAAGACCTGCTTGTATCAATTATCCAAAATGAAATACAAATATCAAAAGTTATACTTTAAAAAAATAAAACAGATACCTAAAGTATTTCTAGCTTATATAATTAAATTGTAATTAACTTCTCCTAAAAAGTGATTCAAAATATACAACCTAAATGTCCACAGAAACTGTTTGTGATTTCTTCTCTTTTATGATTGATTATATTAACTGGCATTGTTCTTATATGGCAGACATATCCAGGATTTAACAATGTCACAAAGAGTGGCTAAACATTGTAAATTAAACATTTCAATGCTATAAAAACAATCATGGGACTCTTGAAGATTCTCTATGCTACACCATACTGGTTACCTCCTCATATGAAATCACATAATTGTGTCTAGAGATTGAGAGACATGAGCATAGCACTTTTAAATTACACCTGCATTAAAAAGATTTTTTTAAGTCTTATCTCTAACCTAGCACATATAATACTTTTTGATGTCTGTCAAATTCTCTTCGCCTTTGGTTTCCGTGTTATCACTTTGTGTTAAGCCTTCTTTGTATTGTCTATTTGCTCTTTTCAAGTCACCTTTCAAATACTTTTCCTTCTATTCATCATTTATTACTGTTCTTTTCAGAGTTCTGTCCTTTGCTTTATTCCTCTCTTGTTTGATGGTCAACAAATGACAGTTTCACACATGCCTATGAATTATGCCTCAGTGGTTCTTAAATGGGGACGATTTTCTTATTCCACCTGGGGAGCACGTGACAATGTCTGCAGAAACTTTGAATTATCAAAACCAGATGGCAGGATGCTACTGGCATGTAGTGGGCTGAAGTCAGGGATGTTGCTAAATATCCTTCAACGTGCATAACGTTACTGCACCACAAAGAGTTATCTGTTCTTAAAACATATCTCAGCCGGGCTCGGTGGCTCAGCCTGTAATCCCCCTCTTTGGGAGGCCGAGGTGAGTGGATTGCCTGAACCCCCGGGTTCGAGACCTGCCTGACAACTTGGCGAGACCTCATCTCTACAATAAATCAAAAAATTAGCCGGGCGTGGTAGCGCGCGCCTGTAGTTCCAGCTACTTGGAAGGCTGAGGCGGAAGGATCGCTAGAGCCCAGCAGGTCGAGGCTGCGGTGGCTGGGAGCGGCCACTGCACTCCAGTCTGGGCCGACGGAGTGAGACTCCAACTCAAAAAACAAAACAAAACAAAAAAAACTCTATTTTGTAAATCATAATATTATTTACACATTTTTTATCTTTTGCTTTTATTCATTTTATCTCTTATTCTAGCTCATGTCAGAAAAATAATTTTCAACCACACTCAAATTTTATACCTCATGAAGACATTTTAAAAGGTACTATCAAATTCTTATCTCAAAGATTCTAGTAAAAAGAATTAAGGTCTGAGATCTCATGGATTGCTGACCAATCAATGCAAGCTACAGGATGAATAGCACATGTGATATTAGTAGCACCTTTGGAAATTCATGAAAAGAGAGGATACATTGAAGAGGAAGAAACAATGTTCTGAAGAAAAAGTTGTGAAATGTCTACTTTAATGATCTTTTTTCAGGCAGATGATACTTTGATTTTAAAAATAAAATTCCATAAGTGGACTCATTCAAACTATTGTTCTGTTGATGCTAATGAAAAGAAAGAACAGTCACATAAATAGTATTTTCTTCATTTCTTTCATTGAATTATTACCCTTTAAAAACTATGCTCTCGCAGTAGTGACAGAACCTAACAACTTAGAGTAATATTTAGGTTTGGTTCAATGCCAAATTCATTTTACACACTTTATGTGTTAGAGGCCCTCTTTAGGGTGATTGGAGTGAAATGGGAAAGATGAATGTCTTTATGTCAATTTGTCTTATGTGTCACTAAGAATGACCCTGTTTGGTTCTGATTACTGAAAATTGATTGCAGTAGACTAATATAATATATTCTTTGGCAGAACCTATCTTCATAATTTGAATCAGTGTCCTTTCCCTAAGCAATTTCAAATAGGCATGCAATCTACTAAACAACCACACTCTGTACGTAAACCAAGACTCTTTTAATGCTATTCTTTCCCAGGCATTCAAGCACAATATTGCTCTGCAGTCCCTTTGTTTATAACATTATAAGTATCCACTGGCTTACATTGTCTCTTCCATTTTAGTCCATTATTTTTCTCCCTAAAAAAAAGAGGAAAAAAGTATCCAATGCCACCTCCTCCCCTTTTAAAAATTATTTGTATCAGTTCTTTCATGCTCATTAAAGATAATCCAGGTGAGGAGTTCATAAATAAATTTTTTAAATTATTAATAATATTATATGCTCATACATTTTTTAAAAAGTTAATAATTATTAATGATTATCTCCTTGACTTTAAAAAAAAGTGAGTATATAAGTTATGACAAAATTATGTTTCAGAAATTGTAACCTCATAAAATAAGATATAATTACCTTTTACTATGTCTTTTGACACATTTAATTTATTTAATATTTAATGTTACTATAATATATTTTTCAGATATATTAAACTTATAATTATAACAGTTTTTTCATGGCTGTATAAAAATATCAATTGTATGACCTATATTTTAACAGTCTAATTAAGGGGAGACAACTTAGAAAGTCACATTATGGATAATATATTTTGAAAATTATAGCAATGAATGAAGAAAAACAACTCAAATATCCCATGTAAAGTTTATGTTTTTTGCTTATTTTTTTCATTGCCCAGAAGATACGCTTGGCATATCTTGAAGAAGCAGAAGCATCACTGTGAATATCCATCAGGTAAAGCAATTTTTTATCCTATTAGGAGGTCTATCAAAGACATGAATAGACAGGAAAAATAATTTTATGTTGGGGAGAAAATGTACATGGTGTTACCATCTGCTTTGAAAGAAAGCCATAAAGATAAGAGTGAAAATCCATTTGATGGTGATACTCTGTAAGAAATTGGAATAATGAAATTTTATTTCTTAAAGACAAAACTCAGAAATGCTTAAGAAAATTGGAAAATGCCAAGCAGACTGGCAGCAAACAAGACAGACATATTGTCTATGTTAAAAACAGAGTCTTATAGTGATAGACGAAGTTCTTCAAATACATTTGCTTAAAAAGTGATGCATGGGATTCATAAATTAGTCCTCATTACTTCTTATAGTGTACCTTCGTATTTTGAATCAATAACCATTTTAAAGAATACTCTTTATACTTCAATAAAAATAAGCTTTCTGTATTCAATAAATAATACCTTTCTTGCAGATAGTTTATTTACTCACATTGTAATAGTCTCACTGCATTTTGGATGTTCAGTTACTGACAGACTGACTACAAGTCCGCCATGCGCCTTCCCTATCCCCTCCATCTAGGTAAACTTGTGTCCAAGTCCTTCTTCCTTTGGCATCAGTAAGACGTTAAAACCATGTAAACCACTGCACACATGGAAATCCTCAGTTCAGCCCTGTTTTCTAACTATAGTAAAAGTCAAATTCAGTTGCCTTTTTTCGTTCTCTCAAATCATGTTCAGACCTGCTTGAAAGGCTGCCTTGCCCTCCCTAGAAATCTGCATATGCCAGTAATAAATCTCTTCATGCCTTCTTGGTGCATGTGTGGTATCATCAGTTGTGACATTTGCATAACATTTTGGGTAGTGGGACTTCATCCACTAATTGTAGGGTGGCTATAGCATAACTGAATATATATATATATATATATATTTATTTATTTATTTATTTATTTATTTATGTAAGATAATAGAAATAAAATATATCGATTGCAGAAAATATCTTAATGTAAGTCATCTCATAAATGTTAACCTAATAAAATATTTTAGTTAAGTTTTAATGTATTGTTAAGTTAGTTCCTCTTGAAATGATACAGTTAAAAGTACCCTTTTCCTAATATAGTTTTATTTATTTATTTTGAGTTGGAGTGAAATTCTGTCTCCCAGGCTGGAGTACAGTGGCATGCTCACAGCTACCTCAACCTCAACTTGCTGGACTCAGGTGATCTTTCTATATCAGTCTTTCAAGTATCTGAAACTATAGGCATTTTTTTTATTTATTGTAGAGTCCAGGTCTCACCAAGTTGCCCAGGCTGATCTCGAAACCCTGGGCTCAGGCAATCCTCTTGCCTCTGCCTCCCAAAGTGGGATTACAGGCTAGCTCAGTATTATTTTAAATATTTGTATATGGATATTAAAACAAGAATTATAATTTAATGTTTAAATGAAATAGATAGGAGAGTCTACAGTCACAATGAGTTGTGAAATAAAAATTATTACTAATTTCTGAAGATACTAAATCCGTAAATTAAGAATAAGTGTGCTGGGTGTGGTGGCTCACTCCTGTAACCACAACAGTTTGGGAGGCAGAGGCAAGAAGATTTCCTGAGCCCACAGGTTCGAGATCAGCCTGGGCAACATGGCGAGACCTCTTCTCCAGAACAAATCAAAATATAGTCACCAGGTGATGGCGAACGTCTGTAGTTTCAGTTACTTGGAAGGATGAGGCAGAAGGATCGCCTGAGGTCAACAGGTCTAGGCAGCAGTGGCCGTGAACATGCCACTGCACTCCCTCCAGCCCAGGCGGCAGAGTGAGACTCCAACTCAAAAAATAAAATAAAATAAAAAGTAAGTGCATTTAAGGAAAGAAAGATAAAAATACAATTATTAATTTTTGTACCTTGGTACTCTTATTCAATTTTAACTTTGAGAAATATTTACAAATTACAGAGTCATTAGTTTGTGATACTGGAAAACAAATACTGTTCTGGTTTTACATTGTGTTAATCAAATGTTTCTGTTTGTGTATGAAGATCACAGACTAGGGACTGACTGAGGTAGAAATTAATATAATAGATTTATATTCATTTACTATCATATTTAAGTTCAAGTTTATTTCATACCATAGGAATTTGAATTATTCACATACACATATACACATATATAAGGCATCTATATATATATATATTTGTATGCCATTTTATATGTGCTGTAAACTGGATTATATGTATGTTGCATATCAATTTTAAAATGGTTGGTGTTGTTTGTGCATATGTTTGTATATATATAAACATGCACACATAATTTGTCTATGTATGCATATGTATTCGCATACTTAAATACTATGTACAATATGCTTAGTTTTATACATTATTTTATTCTGTTTTATGTATCCATTACAGATACATAAAATATAGAAAATATTGATGTATTATTTCAAGATAGTATGAATTATTAATTTGCACCATTGAGATCATGATCAGAATGTTAATTGTGTGTGTGTTTATATTATGTGGTTATAATCCAGATAAACACATTTTAAAATTAAAAATAGATATTCAACAAGACCAATAATAATAGAAAATGTCTTCTGAAATATATAAACTCTTAGCATGTCTCATCCCGCTTGGTGAAAATCTAAAAATATGAAAACCAAGTCTACAGAGAGGCAGCAATGAATCAAACCTATTACTGAGACTTTAAGCCTCTCCAGCTGCATGTGAAGGAGGTGTGAAAAAATGAAAGTTCAATAATCTAAAAAAAAGTAGTGCCTTTCCGCACTTTGTGGGATGCTGGCGATTGTGGAGCACATAGAGTAGAAATCACTCAGTGGGTGATTTTTGCTGTAGCAGTCTGATCTAACTCTAAACCCTAATCCAAAATTAAAACTCAAGATGTGTTTCATTGCTTCTGAGCCAACAGTTTTCTGAACTGTATTCTCTAGCTAAGCTCCCCTAAGTCTTTGATCGTCTTATGATTCTTTCCTTATTTCAGATGAAGCACTTTAGAACATCCCTTTTACAAGAAAAGTTTCCATTTTTAAACACACCTGCTTGGGTGATAGCTTCTTATTCTCATTACCTCATTTGGAAAATCGTAGATGTTCTCTTATGTAAGGTGGAATTGTAAAATGAGATGGAACGTGTCTCTAGAATTTCATGTTTTTTACTGTGTCATCCTGGGAGACACCTAACTTATAGAATATAACTCCGCAGCTTTTCAATCTTTTAATTTGTAGTGTTAAAAATATAAATTGTGATAAACATGAATAGCTAAATTTTCTTTTGGTGGGAATATAAAAATGGTTAAATCTTTGTTTCCCTTTTTCATATGGTTCCGTTATTCCAACCAAATAATGTTAATAACATACATTGATACATTTTTGAAGTAAGCTTTTTAAAGAAAATCATAATTTTGCATATACTGAAAAGCTATTTGTAATTGTTAATCCACTGAGTACATAATGCAATTAAGTAAATGGTTTGTTCTGAATCCTTTGTACATAAAACTCCATCTAATAGAGCTTTGTTTCTATGAAATAACATCAAATCTCAGATTTATGAGGAACTTTATCCTAATGTACAATTACTTTACTGGGCATAAGGATAAACCCATTTATCCAGGGAAACAAAGATTTAACCATTTTTATATTCCCACCAATGCCAAAATACATTATAAAGATACAAGTGATCACCAAGATGACAAGTGCTAAATAAAATGTCAAAAGTATAAAATCATTATTTATTATGCATCACTTAAAAATTTATATACATTATATTACATTTTCTGTTTTGTGCTATGTATCTGCCAACCTAGTCTCAATAATATTTTATCTAATGATATAATAAAGCTTAGATGTGAAATCAGTGGACACACATCAAATTATATTAATATATAAGATATGTGATAGAGGAAAATCTTGATAGAATAAGAGGAAATATAAATTTTAGCACCAGGAGGACATTGGATATTATTTTCTCATCTACATGCAAAATCATCAATGAACTCTAATTCTACGGAGGCACTGATACTACATTTCTTAAATACTTTAAGGACACCTAAGTACATAATTATACATAGCATATGCCACAAAAAAGGTTCAAGATAAAATTTCCAAAATGACTGAATATTAGAACAACAGTATGCCATGTAAAATTGGAAAAGTCTTTTGCATTTTGGATATGTTCAAAAAGCAAAGGTTGGGGCAAAGTAAAAACATATTTAAAAACACGATCTTCTCAACAGATACTGAAGTAGAACATTCAACCCAATATTATACCTTTTCATAATTAAAAAAATACACAACAAACTAGAAAATGAAGGGAATTGTCCAACTTCATAAAAGGCAACTTAGCAAAATCCACAGCTAACATTAAATGTAATGGCGAAAGCGTGAAATCTTTCCCTCTGTGATCAGGAACAACACTAGAATGTCCACTCTTACAATTTCCGCTTGACATTTTAAAAGAAGTTCTAGCCAGAAATACTGAAGAAAATAATAAGAAGCAAAGTGCATTGAGATTCAAATAATAAGTAGTACTAACTTCATTTGCAGATGGCATAATTTTGTGAAAAGAAAATAATAAAGAATTCATATACACACTAACAAATAAAGTCAATAAACAAGTTCAGTAAGGTTGCAGTATAAAGGTCAATGTACAAAAATCAGTTGTATTTTTACACATTAACAATGAACTTCTGAATATAAAATTAAGAAAACTTTATTTTTACAATTGCATCAAAAGAATAAAATACTTAGGATAAATTCATTCCAAGAGATACAACTCTTGTACACTAAAAACTACCGATATCGATGAAATAAAATAGTCTTAAATGAGTGAAAAATATCACACGTTCATGAAATTTAAATTTAATATTGTAACATGGTGATAGACTCCACATTAACCTACAGATTCAGCACAATTCCTAACAAAATCCAAGCTGTCTTTTTTGCATAAATTTACAAACTTTGTCTGAAAATGCAAATGATGCGGAATGTGCAAAACAATCTTAAGAAAAAAATGCAAAGTTGGAAAACACATCTTGTTTTCAAAATTTACTTTAAAAAAGTTATAGTAATCAAGAATGTGTAGTACTGGTATAAGTATGGACATGATTATCAGTGGTATAAAATTGATAGTCAAGAAAAGCATGTATTTAAAATCTGGGATTTTCCATAGAAATGCCAATACTATTTAGTGGAGAATAATAGTTTTTCCAACAAATATTATTCTGTCAAATAGATATTCACAAGCACAAAAAGGAAGGGGGGAACAAATATAAAGTTCAGGTAGTACCCCTATTTCACGCTATATACTACAATTACCAAAAAAAGACACTTGCATGTGTATGTTAATCTCAACACTATTTACAATAGCAAAATTGTGGTGCTAACTCAGGTGCCCATCAACGATGGACTAGATTAAATTTTAAAAAGTGGACATATACACTATGGAATAATACACAGTCACACAAAAGAACAAAATCATGACATTTGTAGCAACACAGATGCAGCTGGTGGCAATCTTTCTTAAGTGAATAATCACCAAAACAGAATGCTGCACATTCTCACTCAAAAGTGAGTACGAAATAATTAGTACACACAGGCATAAAGATGGGAACAATGGACACTGGGGAATCAGGAATGCAAAACCACCCATCAGGCACTGTGCTCACACCGGGTTAGGGGAAGCTTGTTGCAAGCTCAAACTTGCCTTCATAATTATATCTGTGTAATAAACACTCACATGTATCCCTGATGGTAAAATAAAATTTAAAAAATTGATTAATGATCTAAATGAGAACTGAATTCATAAATAAATGAAGAAATAAGTCTAAATTCTTGCAACTGTGTGCAGTCTTTTCAAAATATAATTAAACCACATATAGCACAAGCAATTAAAAGAAAGTGGATATCATCAAAAGAAAAAATATATATTAAAAAGATGCCACCAAGACAGGAAAAAGGTAACTCACAAACTGCATGAAAATGGAATAAAGCACTCATAAGGGCTTCAACAAGGATGAGTCATGAAAACATTATGATAAGTGAAGGAAACTAGACACAAAAAGACTCATATTTTACGATTCCCCTTACATGGATTAGGAAAATTAATAGGATAAAAGCAGACTAGAAATTTCCAGGGTTCAGGAAAGGAGGGAATGGTAATTGACTGTTAATGGACATGATATTTCTAATTAGGAACATAAAAATATTCTAAAATTAGATAGTGACGATTGTTCGACAATCTGTGACTCTAACTCACTTCACTAGATTGTACATTATAATGAGTGAATTTCATAATATGTGAATTATACCTCAAGTAAAAATTATCTCATTTTCTACTTTCCACTCAAGATATTCTGTTTTCAAACAGGATTTAAAAAAAATAAAAACATGAAAAAGTAATTGAGAGGAGAAAAAGCAGAGTAAACCCACACTCAGTTATGAGATTGATGGTGGAAGTAAAGGGAATCGAAAATAACACTAAATAACCTGTTAATAACTCTGACGGAAAATGTGAATTACAAACGTGATCAAATGACAAACATCAGCAGAGAGCTATAGATTGTGCAAAAGAATTAAATGCTAGTTCTACAAGTAACAGCAGCAACAACAAAGCGGTAACGGATAAAGGATGTCTTTATGGGCACATCTGTAATTTGGCATGACTGAGGGAGAAATGAGTGAACTTTAGGATCAGCCGGTAAATTGCATGGATTGAAATGCAGACAAAACAAAGTGAAGAAGAAGAAGAGAGGGAAGGGGAAGGAGGGCAAAAGGGCCAGAGAGGAGAAAAAGAAGAGGAGATGGAGGAGGATAAACAGAAGAAGGAGGAGGAGAACAAGAATGAGGAGGATGAGGCAAAGAAGGAGAAGGGAGAAGGAAGAGGAAAAGAACAACCAACATTTATAAGACAATATACAGTGTCTTCGTGCACATTTTTGTAATTGCATAACACATTCCTAAAGTCACTATCATATAAATGAGCTAGCTATATTATTTCACTCAGATTTTCAAACTTAAAACTCAGTCTTTACACAGATGCTATAGTGTATTCCAGAAAAACACATACACTGTAGCTGTGGTAGATTGGGCAAACTAATGCAAGCTACTAGCAGGAAATCCCAAATCTTAATGACTTGACATGGCTAAAATATATGCCTTGCCCCCCAAATTTTTTGAAGATCAGAACGTACTACTGAGAGTTTTCTGAGAAGTTGATAACTCAGAGATTTTAAGTCCTTCCACTTGGTTATTTTTGCATGGCAAGTGCAAGCTTGGTGTATATCAAGGGATATTTTATATCTGGAAATAGATATTGTATATATGACTTCTGCTCCTATTCCACTGAAAAGAACTCAGTTACATTGCTCCAGCTAAAGGCAAGAAACTTAAGAATGCACATTTCTTGTTCAGCCAGGAGAAAATGTGAAGGGTGCAAATTTAGTCTTTCTTTGCTAATATACACATATTATATGGCACACAGACTATGTGATATATAATTTTTTACCATATGAATACCTTAATTACGTATATAATATCTGATCAATAAAATCTAGGTATCTTTTGTATTAGTTTTCCAGAGTTGTATTACAATTAAAAAATTTATACATTTAAATCAGAAGCAATACACATTTATTATTTCGTAAGTTCTTTGTGTAAAGAATACAGACACAGGTTAAGTGGGTCTTCTGCTATGGATCTCACCAGGCTGAAAACACTATTTTTGAAAGGGCTGCAATCTTGCCTGGGGCTTGCAGTTCTCTGCCAAACTCAAAGGCTGTTGATTGTAGGACTAAGGACTTCAAATCTAAAAGACTTCCTCTATGACCTTCTCTAAAACATGGAAGTTTCATCTTCAAATCCAAGAGAAGAATGTCTAGGTGCTTCAACTCTCCTTGATTTCTCCCATTGTGGACCTCTAAACCCTCTTTTATCTTCTTCTATAGGTAATGTGTTTGAATAACTGGAATGAGTTATATTACAAATTGCTACTGAATCTCTTTTATCCTTCAACTCTCACCAGAGATTAACATTTATGGCCCGTCTTCTCTAGGCACATTAGAAAGGGAATTCTGATGAATACAGTTTAGTCAAGCCAATTTGACATATCACAAAGTCGTCATAGGACACCACTTGTCAGTTTGGCACCTATTCACATCTTTTTAAATAGAACTTAATCAGCAAACATAGAAAATAACAAAGTTATACTTCTCTTTATTTAGCATATAATAAAAAATGTCTTCTTTGAGAAAACGATACTGAGTTTCTCAGTGATACTTACTCTTTTCCATTTATAACCAAATCCCTAATCATCCAGACAAACCATTAGCCATAGGTCATCTCTCAATCCAGACAAAATATGTTTTAAATGAAAAATAAAGTATTCAGAGCATGCTTGTACACTCATAGACTTTTCCTTCACTACATTTTAAGACCATTATAGAAGTTAAGTTCCTTAAGGCGTGAGTTGTATCTTTATAAATACTTCTTAAAACTGTGAAAATTTATTGTTCTATGATTGAGCACTTTAAAATGATATTCTATTTCCAAATTAGAAATATTGACCCTTCGTTTACTTTAAATAGTCAAGTTTTCGCTCTATACAAGTATTAATTTACCATACAAAATGTACAGTTTTTAAACTACTTGGCAGACAGTAAAAATACGCAAAGTTCAGGCTGAGCAGATCTTAACATTGACAAATGCTAGTGTGAGTTAATCTTTAAAAAACATCATGAAGGGAGAGATGGCTTATTTCTCAGTTTTCATTTGTGAGGAGTTATCTTTAACAACTATTATTATCTTTTTAATATTACAGTAAGTAAACAAGATTGTCAAGAAAATTGATTTTTGCCTCATAGAATAAAAGAACATTCCCAAAACGATTTCTCACAGTCAGGGTGAGAGAGGAGATAGGAAGAAACTGGATAGGCAGACAGATTGGGGCGGTTTTCCAGTAAAAACTTCTGCCGCAAGCCCCACAGACTGGAGTGAGCACACCCACCTCTAGGTCCGAGGACTCCCCATTTAACACGCTTCTTCTTGATTGGCCCTTTTCCACCCTCTCCCAATTGGTGCATTTCAATTCCACACTATGATGCCTCTCTCTGATTGGTACTACTGCCATTCAGTCAGCATGATCTGAAGACTATACAAACCCCTGACTTAGGCCTCTGGTCAGCAACCCTCTTTGGGGTCCCCTCCCACGGCCAGGAGCTTGCCTGTCTTCTAATAAATTCCTATTACTTGTTCTTCAGTGTATGTGTCCTTCATTCTTCCTGGGTGTGAGACAAGAACCTGGAACTGCTGAAGTAGAAAGAAAAGCTGCTGAACTAGAAGAGCCACACATGCTGAACTGGACAAGCTGGCCTGCATGCTGAGAGAGCTTCATACTTCTTTTTGGCTGGCTTGCCAGTCTGCTGAACTGGCCGAGCTGTGAACACATCTCGCAGCCTGGCTCCCTGATTCCCATCCTAGGAGAGCTGTGACACTTCTAGGGTACTCCACAGATGTTGGCATCCCTGAGTTCTCAGGCACCACCATGTTTCCCCTATCCAGAAGCCATCTCACTCCAAGCCACCCTGTGGGTCCAGGGCTGGGAGTGCAGCTTAGGAACCACAACATCCCTTGGGGCCCAGCTCACCAACTGGTCAAATGAAAAAATATAATAATGGTTTTAATTCTTAAGAAAAAGCATAGCATTTTGTCCTCTTACTTTTGACAGCTTGTATTACATGTACATGTAATACATATAATAAATATGCTTGTATAGGGGACTCCCCACCAAAAAAAAACAAAAAAACAAAAACAGATTATCTTTTGTCAAGTGAGCCTCTTGGAGTACAAGCTTTTCCTGCTAAGTAAGTGTTCTAGGAAACCATTGGCATCAGTGTATCAGCTAGTGTTGTTGTGAGAGGCTTCGGTGATTTTTTTTTTTTTTCCTTTTTTTGAGATTTCTTTCAGTGCATTTGTCCACTTTATGATGGGTGATTTATGGGTACACCTATCCACACTGTGCTGAGTGCTCAGCCGTTTTTCATAAAAAACTGGTGTGAGCCCCATGTCCTACACCCTTTATTAACTTGATCTCCCCCAAGTGACTTTCTTTTTTTTTTAGCCTGAATGAATGACATCCTCAAAGGAAAACGTTTTACTCATGTTGAAGAGATGAAACACAAAATAGCAAAAGCACTAAAAAACATAAAAATTGACAAGTTCAAAAACTGTTGTGAGCAGCAGTAAAAGCAATTTGATAAGTGCATTGAATCAATCAAATGGAGAGTACTTTAAAGTGACTGAAGTTTAAAAATGTAAGAATACGTAATATTTGATAAATAAATTCTGTTTTGGGGGTCTCCATATATGTATGCATATGCACTTATGTGTTCATGTAAAATGAACAAATAAGCAACAAATATGGCAAAATGTTAAAATATAGCAACAGCATTAAATTGTTTATATTCAGTCTGTAGAAACAGTAAAAAGTCAGTGTGATTCATTTCAGATAATATTGGTAATTTAAAAAATTAGTGTGACTATATAAGTTCTAGAAAAACTGTAGTAACTCTTATGGAAACCAACTTTTATATATAAATATGTTGCTTATCTCTAAAATATTTTATCCATATATGTATAATTGACTCACTAATACATTTGTACTTAACCAATGGGATAAAAATACATTTTTTAGCAAGAATATCTGTCATTCGTATTTTCGTTCAAATTCTGTATTCAGAAAATAGAAGTCAAATTCTAGATGAATAAGAAACTGTATGTTAATGACTCTAGTTGTAAATTTACCAGAAGATATTTTATCTGTCTGTAATGACGCTCTGTCCTATAGGTAGAAGTATCAGTATTGTATAATTGAAGCATATTCTCAGTAATAGATGTTGTTAGAAGAGTTACTTGGTGAAAATGTGTATAAGAGACTAAAATAATTACACTAGAATAATCAAAAATCAGTAATCTTTGCATACTACCTTTGTGTGCAGTCGAATAATAAATATTATATCAAGGGTTATTTTATAATAATTTTCAAGCTCCCTATTTGCATTTTATGTATATATCTCATGTTGATCTTAATGGAAGCTATTTATGCTTTTAAAGATAGAATATAGAGGAGATTGGTCTTTGGATGATCACTTAAGAAGATGTAAATATGTTGGCATCACTCTGCAATTCTACTGGAAAATAAAAGAAAGTATATATATTTTTATATGCAATGAGATTTTTCATATTGAATTGATAGTAATTTGAGACTTAAAAGAAAGACTAAAATTTTTTTAAAACATAATTGACTCTTATTATAAAGAATAATTTAATAACTCTAAGTAGAAAACATTATTTTCAGTTATAAATATTATAAGTCAAATCAAAAAGTATCTATTCACTACCAGGAGTAAAATAATAAACAAAATCCCTAAATAAGATTTGAGAAACAGTTGAAATATTTATTGTAGTATCATCATTAAAGACTTTCTCTTTTTTATTTTAATGATATATTCAATAATACTTATGACGTGAATTTATTTCATGAAATCGGTGATTATATGGACAGACTTCAAGTTAAAGTATCATGTATTAATGTATAAATAATTACAAATACTATACCTTTTCATCTTTGCTTTACATTATTTGATACTGTATCCCCTGTTTTAAACTTTCTGTTGAGCAAAATTCCCAAAGACCATCATTCTACTTTCAAGAACTGATATTGAGGCATATTTGCCATTTGTTATTTTTGATTATCCAAAGTATCTATAGCACCATGTTTTCTAGAGATGCAATTGTCTGTGGTGAAGTCTCGGCTGGTGTGTGCTATGTGTTGCTCTAATCCCACCTTTCTTCTCACAAATTAAAGACACCACGTCATGTCTTTTCTATTTGAAAGCCTATATTTGAAGATAATTAGGTGATAAATAAGTCCCTTTTTGATTTTTAAATTTATATTAACAAGTTGCAATGTAATATTCCATTTTGAGTTACATTTATACATGGAATATATCTTTGTATTGAATTACTATTACTTGACAAATTGAAACATGTTTTGTCTTTACTTTTAGAATAATTTCTTTACTTCTAAATCCATATTCTGGGCTTGATTTCTTTAGGTTCTGTTTTTAGGGTTTTACTTTATAATAGACTATGTCTGTTAAATATGTACATTAAGTTCAATTTAATATAAAATAATTACATTTTTGTACATGTGCAACTTTTAAAAATTACAAGACTTTACAAATCAAATAAAAAGTATGTCACAAATTGTATATATCATATTACTTTTTAAATCATCACTTGGAGCATAAGAACCACTATAGTCATAATGTGTCTTAATTATTAAGAGTTTGTGCATATATGTACCTTCACTTTACACATACTGAGGACAAGGTTTTCAAGTTAACTGTTCTGCCTGTAGCAATAAATATTTATCCTTTCAAGAAAAAATAATGCTTTGCTATTTTCTCGCAAAAATGACAGTAATACTTCTTAGTATTGTTAAAAAATCTGCGAAGCTATTGATTTCTGGGAACCAGATGTCAGCTATGCCTTAGTATATCTTATTTTATGTAACTTTATTTTAAAGGGCACAGGAGTTTTACATAGAAAATAAGAATGCAAACCTTCAAAAAATTGTAGCTCTGAAACATACTTGGATAATAAACAATGTACAGTGGCATATAGGAAAAAATGGTTGTGTCCAAAAATATTAAAATTTTGCCTTATCATTAATTTTTTAAGTCAGAAGATTATCTGTAGTGACTTATACCTGTTTCAAAATAAACCTTATTGTTATAAAAAGCATAACATTATTTTCCACAAATTGATGTCTAAATTAAGAGAAAAATAGTTCTAATTTTAATTTTAGTAAAATGATAATTTAATTGTGAACTGTGTGATCCTACACAATAAAGTAATATGTTAAAGGGAATAGTCCAAATTAAATTAAGGAAACATTTATTGCTAATCTATTAGGTGCTGGCCTTAGGTAATGTCTAAATGAATAATGGTTTCTTTCCTTAATTTAGCTAAAATATAATGAAGAGAAGAACATGTAAAAACAAATGATTATTAGAAGGTGTATTAAGAATTAAACTAACTTATAATTGACATTTTTCAGAGACCCGGTGGATGAATTATTATATCAAAATAATAAAACTTTTTGTAAAGGAATTGGAACCTTTTGGATGTTAAACAAAAAAGTTTTACAAGCCTTGCAAGGGAGTTTATAATAGCACTTAGCGAGACAATGTAGGTTAATAGCAAATATAAACAGAAGGCCAACAATTTAAGGACAGCTAAAAAAAAGTTGCCAAAAAAATGTATGTCATGAGGGGACTTTGAAAACATAGGGTATACTCAAGAAGTTGTTCCCAAAGTCTTGTAAAGTTAGATGTCAGGTATAACATAAAAAACATGGTTCATACTTTGGATGTGCACTAGAGTCAACTATGCCTAAGATTACTATGGTGACAACAGAGTCATCATCCCAGAACTTCTAAAGGGAGATTAAAAATACCTTGGCATTTGTGAAAGTATGTCTAAATGACTGTGAGCACAGAGAGAGGGATATATAGCTGTGTATTAATCACTCATCAGTAAAGAATCCTTCTATAAACGTTTCTTCTTAGGCCCTTAGAAATAGTTGTTAAAGTTACATGACACATTAATATTTTATCAATATTAGTAGATGAAGAAATGAAGACATCAATATATTAACATAATGACAACAAAAGTTGTTTTAAATCTTTGAAAGTGCCTTGCAAGATTTAGCAAATTTAACAAAATGGGGAGCTGCACTTTAAATGAGAACATATTGTAGTTTGAGTCACATCCCATGCAAATTTTACACAAAATATGTATAACCCAGTACAAGGATGAAATATAGAATCGCAGAAGTTTTTGTTGTCACAGAGACTCAGAAGGAGTCCCCATTTCGTTTACTAGATTTGAGATAATTGAAAAATCATTACAACTCTTCGATCATTGGGTTGCTTTCTTCTCTTCTCCTTCTGATAGTCATGGTCATATGCAACTACAAATAAAGTGTGAAATGAGAATCAAGGGACGATTTATTTAGAGTGCATAACACAGCTAAAATATCTCAGAATAACTTAGTAGATGTTCTCATTTTATATATAATACAATATATATGTGACTAATATTTTCTATAATTAGCATGATAGTTTTGGTTTAATAGTGCTATAGCTATGACATTATTAGTGGTCTTTGTAGAAATAAACATATGTTAATAGTTTATGTGATCTGATTAGTCTAAATAGTATTGTATTTATATTCATTGTTAATATAAATATGCTGAAATACGTGTTAGGAAAGATCACTGGGAACAGAAATAATTGGCATTTGTTGTCCAATTCACCTTTAAACAAATAAATGTAAATAATTCAAAATATTTTGGCTGAAGCAAAGTATCTCAATGGAAACACATAAACTGTGAAATCAGAGTTGACTTTGTTGCATTCTGACTCTACCAATTAACATGTTTTGTAAATGTAGGCAATTTATGTAGTGTCTATCAGTCACTGTTTCCCCCAGAATATGAACATAGTGGAAGGGAAGGACTGTAGAATGGTATAGCAAATGCAAAGTTTTACAGCGAAGAATTTTTTTTTTTTTTTTTGTAAAAGATAATACAGGTTAACCTGCTTTGTAACACTAAAACAAAGGTTATCAACCTGTTGCTAAAAAGCAAAAGCATTCTGTCAGTCATTTCTATGACCGGTAAGCCAGGGGTTCCCAACCCCCTAGCAACCGACAGTACCAGTCCGTGGCATGTTAGGAACCTGGCCATGGTTGTCTTCCAGGAAACCGGTTCCTGATACCAAAATGGTTGGAGACTGCTGTGGTAGGCAATTGGCAAGAATAGTGTTTGGTGATTAATTAACAGTTGCCAATATTAAATTTCATATATTTCTCATTAGAAAACAAATTTTCTGCTTCTCTTGAAAAATTGGGATATCTGGCACCACTGATACAATATTTTTTGAAGGGTAACAATTGAAAGGAGCTGAGTAAGTTTTCCCTTTTAAGTAGAGTGTGCTTCTCTAGGTTCAACTCCTCACACCTGCTGGTGGTCTCCCTGACGTGGTGATATCAGTTGCTAGTTAGCATTGCACTTGATACATTCTGACTTCATAGATTTTAAAGAAAAGTAAAATATTTTTATACCTAATCACTGCCAAAAATTTGAGGTCAACATATAGAGCAAAGGGTGAATATTTTATATTTTCATTGGGAGAATAGAATACTTATGCATGTTTAGCTTTGGAATAAAAGGATCAGTGTTGACATAATCAAAGCTAGACAAAATTATTAACCAAGTTTCACATTTCCATCCATTACCTTACTTATGTGGCTTTTCTAGTGATTTGGGTTACAAATTATGTTCTCAGAATATATAATTATCAACTAAAAATTCACTGATATATGCATAAAAGGATGGAACAATAAGTTTGGTGAATATGCCAAGAGACGATAAGGAAAGAAATGCTGGTACATTCAATAATCATGATTAATTTTGAATGACATTACCACAGTAGTTCATAATACTTCAGCACCTCTAAATATTACACTATTCTCTTTAATTCACAAGCATTTTCATACTAAACGCAAATACATCATCAAGTTCTACACAATAAAACATTCTCCATTAGTGTGATTACTGTTAGTATCCTTGCTCAGTCAGATGTCTTTTATGCAAGCAAACTTTTTTCTCTTTTTTCTAAAAATTATCTATGTGATTTTAATTAAAGCAACCAATTATGAAAAACAGATGGTATATTTATTATTAGCTACACTTTGAAATAATATTACCATGCATTTCTCATACTGAAGTTATTTTCAGGTCACCTAGTTAAAATGGAATTTATTTGTGTACAAATTGCATAGTAGCTCTTAAAACTATAAATCACTAAATATTTGGAATTTCCATCCTCACCACTGTGTGATTTATATAATTAAAAACTAATTTTTGATTTCCTAAAATATATTTTAAGCCACTCCTTCAACTACCAGTATATTTTAGGTGATGTTTATTAACTGATCATATTGTAAAAGTTAATAATTTTTACTCTATGTATATGAAATAGTATTATTGAAAGATGAGCAAATTAAGAAGTACAACATAATATTTTGATATCTAGAATGCAAAGGACTATAACAAAAGTCTGTGTAAAACTCAGCATTCATTAAAATTATATATGTTGCATGATAATGACAATAAAAAATAAATTGACATAAAATTTTAAAACAATATATTAATACAAATTATTAAAAACAATTTGTTATACTGAAAATGCAAATCTCTAATTTATATAAATCAACATATAGTTATTAGATAAATTTAATCTTAATGATGTAGTCTAGAAATAACAAACATCTCTGATTAAAATATTTAACAATAAGGTTGTGATAAAGTATGGCTTACTAGATAATAATTTAATTTTTGAAAAAAAGTTTTCTATCACTTTTAGAATTGGGCCATGTGTATAAACACATCATAAAGTCATCTTTTCAGAATTATAACTTTTGAGATTTCCAATATATGAAAAGATAGAAACTGCAATATAACTACAGAAAGGTCAATTGATAAAATCTCTTATGTAATAAACATCCCTTCTTTTCATTCATGGATAAAGTCTATTTTTTCTGAGGCTGCGGTGGCCATGAGCATGCCACTGCACTCCAGTCTGGGTGATAGACTCCAACTCAAAAAAAAAAAAAAAAAAGAAGTTCACGTAAATTTTTGATATATTAATTTCTTTTCTGGTAGGTAGACTGGCTTTCTGGATTCAATGGTAGTTCTAAACATTTGTATTGGGTTCAACTTTAATATTTGTTATTTCTGGCTTATGAAATACACTAAAGTTTTTCTGGGAAATTGGGAAGGGTTAGGAAAAGCATTCTTTGACCTTCACATAAATAGTGGAGTCCGGGGAAGAAAAAAGGGTAGGTAGAGTTTTGACCATTATGAACGACTTTATTTTTATTTGTAGAAATTTATGGAGCACAAGTACAATTTTGTTATGTACACAGATTACACAGTGGTCAAGTAAGGCTTGTAGGGTACTCATTACCTCAAATAAATTACATTGTACCCAATAACGCATCCTCCTTCCCCCAACCAACCCTTCACCCTTATGATTCCCCACTATCTATCATTTCATTTTCTATGTGCAAATGAGCACATTTTTAGCACACACTTATGAGTGAGAACATGTGATATTTGTCTTTCTATGACTGGTTTGTTTCACTTAAGATGATGACTTTCCGTTTGTAATGTTGCTGCAAGAGGCATTATTCCATTATTAATTATTATTGTTTAATTATTTTTATAGCTGAACAGTATTGCATTTTGTATGTATACCGTATTTTATTCATCCATTCATCTACTGATGGACACTTAGGGTGATTCCTTATGTTTACTACTTTTGAATAGTTCTAAAATGAACATATCAGCCCAAGTATTTTTTTTAATTATAGGAATGTGGGGTACAAGTGAGGATTGACTGCATAAGTAGACTGCGTGCAGGTGAAGTTTGGGCTTCTAACAGGTAGGTCTTCACACAATGGAGTATTATGCAGCCGTAAAGAAGTGCAGGGGCCGGGCTCAGTAGCTCAGCCTGTAATCCTAGCACTTTGGGAGGCCGAGGCGAGTGGATTGCTTGAGCCCAGTGGATTGCCTGAGCCCACGGGTTCGAGACCGGCCCAGGCAACTTGGCAAGCTCGCTCTCTACAATAAATAAAAAATTAGCCAGGTGCCTGTAGTTCCAGCTACTTGGAAGGCTGAGGTGGAAGGAACTCCTGAGCCCAGCAGGTTGAGGCTGCGGTGGCCGTGAGCATGCCACTACACTCCAGTCTGGGTGATAGAATGAGACGCCAACTCAAAAAAAAAAGTTCACGTAAGTTTTTGATATATTAATTTCTTTTCCGGTGGGTAGACTGGATTTCTGGATTCAATGGTAGTTCTATTTTAATTCTCTGAGAAATCTTCATACTGTTTTCATTAGAGGCTGTACTGATTTACATTCCTGCCAAGAGTGTATAAAAGTTATCTTTTTTGTCTTCATCGTTGTCAACATCTGTTATTTTATGTCTTTTTAACAAAGCCCATTCTGACTTGAGTAAGACAATATTTTGTTGTGATTTTGATTTGCATTTTTCTGATAATTAGCAATGTTGAGCATTTTTAGTATACCTGCTGGCCATTTGTATGTCTTCTTTTGAAAAAATGTCTATTCATTTATTTTGCTTACTTTTAAGTGGGATTATTTATCTATTTGGTTTTTGTTGTTAAGCTGTTTAAGTTCCCTGTATATTCTGTATATTATTATTCTCTCAGATGACTAGTTTGCAAACATTTCCTTTCATTCAACAGGTTGTCTGTTTACTTGGATTAATATCTCTTTTGCTGTGCAAAAGTTTTTCATTTAATCAAGTCCCATTTATCTATTTTTAAATTTTACTATTAAAATCTTAGTATAAATTATTTAACTAGACCAATTAACAGGAGAGCTTTTCCTATGTTTTCTTTTAGTTTTATGTTTTATGTTTAAATCTTTAATCCATTTTGAGTTTTTCTTTTTTTTTTTTTAATATGATGAGTGATGGGGATGCAGTTTCGTTCGTCTGCATAGGGCAATCCAATATTCTCAGCGCCATTTATTGAAGATGCTGTTCATTACCCATGTATGTTCTTGTCAGTTTTGTTGAAGATCAGTTTACTTTAAATATATAGACTTACTTCTAGGTTTTATATTCAGTTCAATTGATCTACATGTCTGTTTTAATACTATGATGTTTTATTTACAATAGTCTTGTAACATAATATGAAGTCAGGTAATTTTATGCCTCAAAACTTGTTATTTTAGCTCAGGATTGCTTTGTCTTTTTGAATTCTTTTTTGGTTCTATATGAATGTTATAATTGTTTACAAAACCCTGTAAGATGGCATTGATATTTTTATTGAAATGACATTGAATCTATAGATTGCTTTAGGCAGTATGCCTATTTTAAGGATATTAATTCTACCGATTAATGACTTTGGGGTGATTTTCCATTAATTTGTGTCATCTACACTTTCTTTCAATGGGGTTTTATAGTTTTTCTTGTAGCGCTCTTTAACATCCTTAATTAAATTTATTCATAGATATTTTATTATTTTGGTAGCTATTGTAATTGAAATAGTCTTATTGATTTCTTTTTTAGCTAGATCATTGTGGAATGGTACTAATTTTTATATGTTGATTTTGAATTCTATAACTTTACTGAATACATTTTTTAAATCTAAGAGTTTTTTGATGGAGTCTTTAAACATTTTTCTAGATATGAGATTATAGCATCAGCAAGCAGGAATAATTTGACTTCTTTCTTTTAAATTTGGATGACTTTTATTTATTTCTCTTGCCTTCCAGTACTGTGTTGAATAAGAGTGGTGAATGTGGGCTGGGCATCCTTGTATTTTTTCAATTTTTAGAGAAAATGCTTTCAAATTTTCTCCAATCACTATAAGTTAGCTTTGGGTTTGTCATATATGACTTTTCCTACTTTGATTTTCCTTACATGTTTAGTTGAGGGTTTTTATCATGAAAACATGCTGAATTTTATCAAATGCTTTTTCTGCATTTATTGTGATGATCATATGGTTTTTGTTCTTAACTCTGTTTATGTGGTATATCACATTTATTGATTTATGTAGGTTGAATAATCTTTGCATCCCTTTTATAAAGTCCATTTGATCATGGTATATCATCTTTTTCATGTGTTGTTGGATTTCGTTTGCTAATATATTTGAGGATTTTTGTGTCTATGTTCATTAAATATATTGGTCTATAGTGGGTTTTTTTTTAATGTTTGTATCTGGTCTTAATGTTGGGGGACATTGGCCTCATGGAAGGAGTTAGGGTAGCAATGGTGAGATACTCTTTTGGGTTCTGACCACTGTGCACTTATGTTGACAGTGGTTGCTTTTAGATTGTGCCAGCTGGCCTCCAAGCCAACAGGTGGTGTTTGCAAATAGGAGCCAGCTGAGTTGGAGCTCATACTGTGTTTAAGATAAAACTCAGTCTCCCAGGAAGCGTGTTCAAGGGTCCCAGGTGATGGATTGAGTTGTGCAATTCCCAAGACACTGGACCCCGCACTCTTTCTCAAGGAGAAGAAGAGCAAAGCTAGAGCCAGACTGAATGGGCTATTGCTCAGCAACTCCCCCTTCTATGACTTAGACTCTTGGTAGAATGTTTGGGTGAGAGGTGGCAGCCATCACTGATGTCCTGCCACAGGGACTGTGGGGCTGGTCCCAGCAGTCACAGTTTTGACCAGTGAATGGGGATGCACGTCCCACTCATGCCCTAGTCTTTATGAGGTTTGCTCCTCAGTGCCAGCTGTTGTAGCAGGCCTAGACTATTTGTCAGAACCAGTGAAATATCCAACAGAACAGAAAATTAAACCCCCTAATGTCTACATGTAATTGTTGTAACATTCCCCCCGACCACAGACCCACAGCTTTGTCTCCCTGAGCTGAATATGCTGACCATTCTTGCTGACCGTTTGAAAACTCCTTAGCCACAAGTTCTGTGTAATTATATGCTTTGTTAACTAAAAAATCAGATGTTATACCTTGCAGAACACTGTTGTTACATTCTCATATTTCATTTTTATATTTTGTTAGAAATCTAACCAAGGCTAACTCCATTGTGTAATGGTTCTTCCACCTTGTCTCTATGTAACTACCTTAAACCATATCTTGTTGGCAAAACTCCAGGAACTTTCCAGTTACTGGCTGTGTCTGGGACATAAAATTAATGAAAACTCCCTAAAAATTAAAAGTTCCCATATTGGTTGCTAAGTTGCTAGTTTATTGTTGCAATGGTTGATAAGTTGCTCTGTAGCCCACTTGCAGATTTTGCCTTTATAAGCTTCTTGCTAATGCCACTCAAGGTCAAGAGATTTTATGGCAATAGCATCTCTAGGACGCTGGCTCAAGTAAAAGACTCAAAATTCGAATACAGTGTGTTGGTGATTCTCCTTTCTTTCAGTTTGGTCATAACACCAGCAGTTCCTACCTGCCGGGAGCCGAAATCCTTAGGAAGAGTAAGGTAAAAGGGACCTGAGAACAGGAAAAACGCCAGCTGGGAGCAAGGCCCCAGTAAAATGCAGCCATGACGGAGGCAAAGCCCCATGGATCCTGTTGACGGACCTTCTCTAACTTTGAAGGATTGCTTGCATAGGCTTGAAAATGTTCCCTCTTTAATTGAGATAATAGATGCACAGATGGATGATGGCATTTGACAGCAAAAATTATACTTAGGCATAATGAAGGTGAGATTGCAGCAAAAAAGGTGCCCCTTAGAGTGTGTAAGAATGTTTTTCCATAACATCAGGAGGTCGAGAAAAACAAGTCAACCACTTCCTCATAAACAACAGCCAGCTGAGAGCTGGTAGAAAACAACCGTTTGAGATAAAAAAATAAGTTAAGATATTATAGGGTTAAATAAGCAGTTTGATAAAGATAGAAGTTAGAATATTAATAATAAAATAGTAAGATAAGATAAAATAGTAAGATAAGAGATAGATAATAATATTAGTGATAGTTAAGAAAATATAGGGATATAAGGATAGAAATAAGATTAATAGAAATGAATATATAGTAGGAAGTAATTTAAATAAGACTTAGAGTTAAGGTTTAGTTTTATAGGGTAAGGATATTATAGGCCTATAATAGTAAATAGTTGTAAGAAATTCAGGAAGAAAAACAGGATGTTCACAAATGTTTAAATTAAGAGAAACACCATCTGTGGTTGAGATAGTAACTGCTGTCTAGTACTTGCCCATTGACTAAAAAACATGAATGGCACGGAGTCCACAGGAAGGAAACCAGATAGTAATTGTTAAAGGTCAACTTTATTGTGAATGAAAAAAGGATGTACGTAGGCGTTTAGTTAGCAACATAAGATACATTTTGTGGGTGCAGGGCTGGGTGGAAAACTATATAAGCATGTGAAAATTAAATAAAAATTGGCAGAGTCTTGAGCTCTCCCCGGGAAGGTGATTCCTGTCGTTTTTTCTTTTTCGCCATTCCCGATTCTTCTGTCTCAAGCCCTGACTCTCTCCTGGAGCTGGACTCCGGCATCTACCTAAGTACCACTCAACTGAGGCTGTAGGAGTACCTCCAGCTCAAGACTGAGCCTCCATGGCAACTCATTTCTCACTCAGGTCTCAGGGATAGCACTTATTTCACAGTGCCAGAGGCTGTAGTTTCGGCTGTGGGAGCCCCTCTTCTTTTTGTACCCTGGTTTTGCAAACTATGATCCAAGTTTTCCTTATGCCTGGAACTGGTATTGCTCCTTCCCAGAATATTGTACCATTTGTTAAAAACTAGGATTGGAAATGGTATCTTGCTGTAGCCACTTAGGTTTAAGAACAGGCATATGACCAAGGGTGGGTTTCCTACCTGGAACCACTCTTTCTCACAACAATCCAGCTCTTCTTTATGTTTGATTCAGAATTGGAATGGGTCAAAGTGCTATCTCATGGCCTGAACAGTGTTTTTCCAGTGGGAGGGTAAACCACAAAAAGGCTCTCACTCACTCTCTCCCTGTACTATTGAGTCATTCCCAGGTCCCAGCTGGCCCTGGCCAAATTTGCTGCCATTTTTGTCTTCCTTTCCAGTTTTTGGTGCTTTCTGATGATTTTCTGTTGAACTCCCACATTGCCTCATGGATAAGATATTAAAAGTTTGAATGTCTACACAGTATTTTGGTTCTTATAAGTGGATAAGGCAAGTATAAAATGTTTCCAGTCAGCCATTGTGACAAAAAAGATGCCGTTTTTTTTAATACCCATGTGAATTTGTAATCAAGAAAAGTGTTATTTTTCTAACAAAAATTGAAAGGGCTTAAGTAAGATAGCTTTTATTTTACTTTAACAAACATTTTGTCAACTTAATTATCATAGACAAGTTTCTTATTTTATTAATATAAAAGTTAATCAGTGTGATTAGTTTTCCTTTCAACTATAGTTAAGACCCTATTTGGTTCCACTTCTTACCCATTTACTAATGTAAAGGTTATATTTGTAATATGCTGGTTCTCATTCTTGAGGTATTGATAATTCCTATATTCTTAGTAACTTAAAGAACAGAAAAATCAAGTAAATTGCAAAGTATGAGGCAGTGGCTTTTGGGGTGTATGCATGCATTTACTGTGAGTAAATATCTGTGTGTGTGTGTGTGTGTGTGTGTGTGTGTGTGTGTGTGTTTGAGAGAGAGAGAAAGAGAGAGAGAGATACATTTAAATCCATCTTTAAACCAAAAATTGTAATAAAAATAATTTTAAAATAATTAAATTCTACAATTTAAAAAGACAGGTGAAGCTGGGCTCAGTGGCTAAGCCTGTAATCCCGCGCCTTTGGGAGGCTGAGGTGAGTGGATTGCCTGAGCCCGCGGGTTCGAGACCCGCCTGGGCAAGCGAGACCTCATCTCTACAATAAATCAAAAAATCAGCCGGGCATGGTAGCACGTGCCTGTAGTTCCAGCTACTTGCAAGGCTGAGGCGGAAGGATCGCCGGAGCCCAGCAGGTCGAGGCTGCGGGGGCCGGGAGCAGCCACTGCACTCCAGTCTGGGCGACAGAGTGAGACCAACTCAAAAAAAAAAAAAAAAAAGACAGGTGATAGGTAGTATTCAGTCCAATAGTGATACAGTAGTTTCACTTATGTGATCAGGGAAACCGACT
>CAUYQG010207396.1:0-11194 GCA_963574415.1 Tarsius wallacei
AAAGTTGGTTTTAGCTGGGCTCGGTGGCTCAGCCTGTAATCCCGCGCCTTGGGAGGCTGAGGTGAGTGGATTGCCTGAGCCGGCGGGTTCGAGACCCGCCTGGGCAGGCGAAACCTCATCTCTACAATAAATAAAAAAAAAAATTAGCCGGGCATGGTAGCGCACGCCTGTAATTCCGGCTACTCGGAAGGCTGAGGCGGAAGGATCGCCGGAGCCCAGCAGGTCGAGGCTGCAGTGGCTGGGAGCGGCCACTGCACTCCAGTCTGGGCGATCGAGTGGGACTCCAACTCAAAAAAAAAAAAAAAAAAAGTTGGTTTTAGCAAGTCAGTTAAATCCCCAGGTCAAGAATGATGTTTTACCCCGATTTTTAAAGGGCTTCAAGACAAATGTAGCACATAGATTCAAAATTCTGAATATGACTCACTTTTCCTGAGTCTATGCTAGGCACCATTATCTCTAAGAAAAATTGGTTATGGTTTCAAATATATAGAATAGAATAGAAAGAATAACCAGGTGTGGTGGATCACAGCTAGAATCCCAGAACTTTGGGAAGCTGAGGTGGGAAAATTGCTTGAGGCCAAGAGTTTAAGACTAGCCTGGGCAACATGGTAAAACCTCATCTCTACAAAATATCCAGAAAAAAGAAAAAAAAAAAACAGGCTATGGTGCATGCCTGTAGTCCCAGTTACATGGGAGTCTGAGGAGGGTGGATCCCTTGAACCCAGGAGTTCTAGGCTGCAGTGTGTCATGACTGTTCCATTGAATGGCTGTTTAGGTACTTAACTGTAAAACTAGTTCAAAGGTATTTGCCTTCAGTGAGGAATACAGGCATTGCTTGACTCAAGTGGCCACAAAAACCCATTTCAGCAGGTTAAAATTAAGACGAGTATATACTTGACATAAATGAGTTCTCATGTTAACAAGAAGATATGTACAAGAATATTCATAGCACCTTCATTCATAATGGTCTCAAACTGGAAATAACCCAAATTTCCAGCAACAATAGAAAGGTAAATAAATATGTGACATATTCACACAATGAAATATTACATAGCAATAAAAAAAAACTACAGATACACCCAACCACATATTGTTAAGTGAAAGAGAGCAGACTCAAAAGAGAACATGTTGTATGATTCCATTTATTTGAAAGTCAAGAACAGGCAAAATGAATCTTTGGTGACAGATGTTACCTTAGCCCATAGGCCCCCAGCATCAGCTAGGCGGGAACATGGGGGAAACTTTTGTGGTACTCAGTTATAAATATCATTGCCTTTCTGAAAAGTGATTTGGAAAGGGAATAAATTTAAGGTAACCAAATAGTCCCTCTAGTTCTGTGGTTTCACATTTTTAAAAAAGATTTCATTGTCGTGAAATGAGCACAGACTCTGGAAAAGCCCAGCATTCTTCCTAGGAGCCATTCAATCGTCGGTCTCTACAATTCTATACTATGTAACATTTATTAATAGATAATTGTTGAATGAACAAACAAAAAAATGAGTTCTTTTCAACTACTCATATAACTTTTTATTGTTTGTAGAGATGAGTGCTCGCTATGTTGCCCAGGCTGGTCTTGAACTCCGAGGCTCAAGTGATTCTCCTACCTCAGCCTCCCAAAATGCTGGGATTACAGGCGTGAGCCACCGTGTCCAGCC
Organism: Tarsius wallacei; assembly: GCA_963574415.1. NCBI lineage: Eukaryota > Metazoa > Chordata > Mammalia > Primates > Tarsiidae > Tarsius > Tarsius wallacei. Next base: position 1,656 of record CAUYQG010207396.1, read on the forward strand.
TGATACAACTTTATATTGAACAAGTGGCTAGCCACTTCGTTCTGATTTGATTGACACCTGAGTCAACCAATTATCTTAGTGGTCCAGAATCCATAGGTGGGATCCATCACAGCCATCTCCAAAGCAAAGGTGCCTGGGGTGACTCTGAGGCCTAGGGCTAGACCACTCGATCACTCCAGGCTGTGGTTCCTGACTCCAGCTGAACTTACTCTGCTCTTTGGACTTGAGGCCTTTGAACTAATGCGTGCCCTTGCAAGATTTCCCGGCTTCCTTGTTTGGACTGGAGAGGAATGAGAAACACCATTCTTAGGTATTTCAGGATCTCGTCTTCCTGTCCAGTCCCTAAAGGAGGAAGTTCAGAAAGGGGCAAAGGTTCAGTTCAGTCTCACCATTTACAGACCATCCGGCCATCCCCTGTGCCCCAAGCACGTCTCCCCTGAGAGTTGATTCCCTCCACCGCCCTGAGTCCCTTTCTCAGTGTTTTTCCATGCCAGTCAGAGCCGTTTTATCTCCCCCTCCCCCAAAAAGCTCTCCAAAGGAGTCTTCCATCCTGGTTCGATATTTTATCATCTTTCTGAAGACAAAAAATGATTGCAATGATAAAACCTTGGCCATTTGTGTGGACCCTGCCATCTTCAAAAACCTTCTAATTATCCCGTAAAATAGGTGACAGCAGGCATTATTTCCTTCATTTGCAAAAGTGCAAAACAGGGGCTCAGAGAGGTTGGCAGATTCTCTCAAGGACTCATGGTGGGATGGCGGAGGAACTGGGGCTGGGATCTGGGCGTATGGTGCTAAGCCGGCTTCCCCCCTTCTCCTCTTTCCTCTGCCAGGTGGGGTGGTCACTTCACAGCCCCTGAAAGATAGAGACTTGTCCTGAGGGTGAGAAGGCCCCGTGTGGCCAAGAGGTAATCCATGCTAAGAGTGGGCTTCAGGACATACCAAGGACCCAAAGCGGCCTCTGGGGTGTTTTCTGTATCCCCAGGGCCTATCATAGAACTCGAAAGAGTAAGAGATGCTCAAGTGTGCTGGCCTCCAGTGCTGCAAGCTTAGTGCTCAAGAGCACCTAGCGAGTGGTAAAACCAAAAAGCAGGGAGGATTGAATAGAGGCCCTCCTGCTCCCTGGCATTTTCCAATAATAGCAACAATTGTTATTATTATTCATTGAGAACTTACTATCTTCCAAAAACTGTTTTTTTTTTTTGAGTCAGGAACTCACTCTATTGCCCAGATTGGAGTGCAGTGGCATGATCATGGCTCACTGCAACCTCCAACTCCTTGGCTCAGAGAATCCTTCTACCTCAGCCTCCTGAGTAGCTTGGACTATAGGCATGCACATGACATGCCTGGCTAATTTTTTTTCTTTTCTTTTTTTTTTTTTTTGCAGAGATGAGGTCTTGCCGTGTTGCCCAGACTTGTCTTGATATCCTGGGCTCAAGTAATCCTCCGGCCTCAGCCTCCCAAATGCGGGGGTTACAGGCATGAGTCACTCCGCCCAAACTTCATCACAGTTTTATAGGTGAGGAAACCAAGACTCAGATGAGTGACCTGCCCAAGGTTACTCAAGCAGTGTGTGGAGGAGTCAGGGTTAAAACTCAGACAGTCCAAGACTAGAGCCCCTAAGCAGGTCCCTTCACAGAGAACCTGTCCCAAGGTCAAGGGACTTTTCACCCAGTTTGAAGCTTCTGGTTGCCTGTTCCTTGGGCTGATAGGCCTCCTCCCTCAACTGGTGCACCTGCCTTCAGTGTCGGTCCCTTTTCTTTCCATTTCTTTCCCCTCCTCTCCTCACTTATTGATTTAATTTTCTCATCTTTCCTATTTCCCACATTTTTTTTTTTTTAGTTGGAGTCTCACTCTGTCGCCCAGACTGGAGTGCAGTGGCACACTCCCGGCCACCACAGCCTCGACTTGCTGGACTCCGGTGATCATTCCGCCTCAGCCTTCTGAGCTCCCACATTTTAAAAGCTGGTCTTTCTGTTTGCTTCTCTTTCTTGCCTCTTTGTAGCTTTTTCTCCCCTCACTTCTTCAGTGTTCTCCCTCCTCTTTCCCCCCTCATTTCATTTTTGTTTTTGTTTTCTTTGAGACAGGGTTGCACTCTGTCACCCAGGCTGGAGTGCAGTGGCATGCTCATGGCTACCATAGTCTCAGACTCCTGGGCTCAGGCGACCCTTCTATCTCAGCCTCCCGAGTAGCTGGGACTACAGATGCATGTCACCACGCTTCGCTAGCTCATTTATGTTTTGGAGAGATGAAGTCTCTCTATGTTACCCAGGCTAGTTTCAAATTCCTGGGCTCAAGCAATCCTCTCGCCTTGGCCTCCCAAAGTTTTGGGATTGCAGGCATGAGCCACCGCACCCGGCCTTCTCCCTTGTATCTGAGATCTCTTTCTCTTGCAATGATGTCAGCACAATCTTCAGTTTGAGAATCATCTGGAAGAGGGCTTAGGTGTACCCAAAAGCCGTCAGTTCTTTCTCTCCTGCAGGATGAGTCACCCCGCCCAGGAGGCCATCCGTTCATTCAATGTGTATCTACTGGACACCACTAGGTACCAGACACTAGGCATGATAATGGTTAGGAGAAGGTGTTAACCAAATACCTCACTACAAATGTAGAAATACCCCGGGTTAGTGCAATGAAGGAGAGAGAAGTTGGCCAACAGGACAACAGTGGCCCCTGAGTGGGTCTAGAAATAATACCTGCTAGCTAAATCTTATTTTTATCCCCCCAGTGAATGTTCTCAATTTATTTAGACTATGGAAACTGTTTTCTTTCTTTTTTTAACATTAAAATTTTTTTAAAAATTTTTTAAAGATGTGGGGTACAATTCAGGGTTAGGTATACAAATGGTCATCTTACAGGTAAAGTTTGAGTCTACCTTTGGTCCCCACGCCTGGTTTGAGATCAGGTACCCTCATTGATATTATGTGCTCTCCCCACCCACCACCGGCAGCTTCCCACTACTGCCAATCCCTTCTTATGGTATTATGGTAAATGTTCAGGGTCTGCTTATGAGTGAGAACATGTGGTACTCAGTTCTTTGTTTCTGCAATAGATCACTGAGTATAATAGACTCTAAATCCATCCAAGTTGCTGTGAAGTCCAAATGTTTGTCCTTCCTTCTGGTTGCATAATATTCCATCATGTATATGTGCCACATTTTTTAAATCCAGTTTTGATGGACAGCACAGTTGGTTCCATGTTTCTGCTGTTGTGAATAGTTGCTAGCTAAATCTTGAGGACCTACTTCTGTGTCTGACTGTTGTAGGTGACATGAAAGTCTCAACATGTTTAATATTCACAATAACCCCATGAGGTGGGTATTGTTATTGATCCCAGAATGAGGAGATTGCTGCACAAAGAAGTTCAGTGATTTGCTCAAGGTCAGAAGGCTAGTAAGTAGCAGGGTCAGTGTCTGGGGATGGGGAGACACTTCTTATTGACAAGGGTGCCTGAGCGAAGCATATTTGTATACCTAACCCTTAACTGTACCCCACAATATCATAAAAAATACTGATTATTAAAAAAAAAAAAAGTAGCAGGGTCAGAATTCAAGCCTTGACAGTGGGTCTCAGAGCTTGTGCTCTCAAAACTCAGGCTACATTGCTGAGAAGGCAGGGCAGGCTTTCCTGAGGAGGTGACAATTGAGGGGAAATCTAAGGATAAGTGGAGCTGGATTCTCAAATACGCAACAAAATATTGTAGTTCCCTCATGCCCATGTCCATGGCAGACATCAATAATTGATTACAACACCACTTCTTAGATCGGGACTCAACTTCAGATCCTTAAGAAGATACTCTAAGGCTGGGTGTGGTGGCTCATACCTGTAATGACCAGCACTTTGGGAGGCCAAGGTGTGAGGATTGCTTGAGCCCAGGATTTTGAGACCAGTCTAGGCAATGTAGTGAGACTTCATCTCTAAAAAAAAAAAAAAAAAAGTAAGCTGGGTGTGGTTGTGTGCACCTGTAATCCCAGGTACTCAGAGGCTGGAAGGATCGCCTGGGCCCAGGAGGTCAAGGCTGCGGTGAGCTGTGATTATGCCACTGCACTCCAACCTGGGTGACAGAGTGAGACCCTGACTCAACACGACTGGCTAATTTTTTGATTTATTGTAGAGATGAGGTTTCACCAAGTTGCCCAGGCAGGTCTCGTACCCGTGGGCTCAGGCAATCCACTCACCTCAGCCTCCCAAAGCACGGGATTACAGGCTGAGCCACCAAGCCCAGGCCCTAAAACTCTTTTGATATAACTTTGAAGGGCCTTCTCTGTGACAGTGAGACAGCAACCACTGATTAGGCACTGACTGTATGCATGCAGTAGTTTGGATTTCCCAACATGGTAGTGACTTGAACCACCTGAACTAGGGCTTCACTTTCTGGGAACAGAGTGACAGGAAAGGCAGAAGAAATGGAAGACCTGCAACCTTCGAGAGGGTTGTTTGGAGAATGAAAATCAGCTGTGGACCATGCAATCAGGCAGACAACTCACGGCCAAGTAGAAATGATGCTGAGAAGGGCAGTCACGGCTAGGCCTAAACACCAGCTTCCAAGCCGGGGATTCAAAACATCTGCTCGAGTGCTGACCTCCACCCTGCATCCCTCCACACGCTCCTGCTCTGCCCAGCTGTTCGTGGGCTGGCAGAGTCTGGCTCCCTGAGATGGGGTGAGGGCTCCCCAGCTGAAATGAGCCTCCTAAAATCGCTGATACCTGAGACCCGTTCCTCCGTTTTGCTTAAGTTCTGCCATTGTTCCAAGCACTCACATTACATATTGTCTTTTTAAAAATATATACATTGAATGTGGTTAGTCTTGTATGAATAGATCCGTATGATATAAGTGATATTTAGTAACCAATAATTACTACGTGTTAGCCATCTGCTATTCCTGAGGGTTTCACCAAACCCTTTCATAAAAGCAAAATGATACTCCACAGCCAAATTATATAACATTAACGGAATATTTTATATGCGAAATGCTGTATTTCTTTACTTTTCATTCAACCGAAAATGTACACAGTTAGTAACAAGCCATTTCAGCTGCATATTTATCCAAAACATTTCATAGGCGAAAAAAAAAAGTCAAGTGAGAAAAATAACAGTTCAGCCACATGAGGGCTGGGAAAACACATTAGAAAAGGGATCCTCATTACAATAATAAACAAGGGTCCAATTAAGGCCGCCCCACGCAAGGCGGGTCCGTGCTTGGCAGGGAGAGCAGCGCTGAGGAGGTTTTGCCCTTGACTTAGAGAGCGTCCCCAGCAGGCACCCCAACCAGCATTCCTGACTGGGGCCGGTGCAGCTGCTGCAGGGGAGACACCAGCAGTTCCGGCCGATTTTCAGCCTCACATTCTGGAAAGTGCTTCTTCCAGGCACAAACGAGCCCTTGCTTATAGTCCTGTCACCCTAACTACTCTGGAACTTGCGGCAAGAAATCCAAATATGCAAGGAGTAAGGCAGAAGGATGCTGAGACTCCAAGTTCACGGCCATAAGAAGACACATCTCTCTCTCTCTCTTTTTTTTTGTTTTTTGTTTGTTTGGTTTTTGAGTTGAGGTCTTGCTCTGTTGCCCAGGCTGGGGTGCAATGGTGCAATTCTGGCAAACCACAGCCTCAACTTCCTGGGCTCAAGTGATCCTCCTGCCTCAGTTTCCCTACTAGGTGGAATTGCAGGCACATGCCACCACACCCAGTTAATTTTTTTTCTTTTTCTTTCTTTCTTTTTTTTTTTTTTTTTGTAGAGATGAGATGAGGTCTTGCTTGTTGCCCCAGGCTAGTCTCAAACTCCTGGGCTCAAGCACTTCTCTCATCCTGGCCTCCCAAAGTGCTGGGCTTATAGGCTTGAGTCCCTGTGCCCAGCTGAGAAGACACATCTTGACACCCATGAACTTGAGCTCAAACCCTCTGGTCTGGGAGCAGGGAGACAGGTCGGGGGAACTCTGTGACTCCTGGTTGGTAACATTTGCCAAGTGAATGTGATGTGCAGAAACTTGGGTAGAAAAGGAAAGGGAAGAAGGCTCGGACCTTGCCCCTGCAGAGATTGTGGGACAAAGGTGCAGTGCTGTTTCTAAGCCTCAGTTTCCTCTTCTGTAAAATGGGAACATCATGTTTACCTTCTGGGTTGTTTGAGGATTAAATGATGTTATACAACCCAAGTGCTAAGCACAGTGCCTGACCCATAAGAGTCACTTAATAAGTGTGTTCCCTTATTATTACTAAGCTTACGGCCTAGTTCAGTAAATGAAACATAACCAGATGAAAGAGTAGGGAATATTCCAGAACAACAAGGCAGCAAATGCAAAACACCCAGGTGCAGACTCAATTTGAGGTGTTGAGACGTTCACAGGGGGAGAAGTTTCATAGAAGGAAAGCGGGGCTGAGCAAGGAAGACTTCCTGGAAGAGGTGAGTTTCACCTGAGAAGTGAGGATGCCTGGTCACTTCTGGTCCGTGACAAAGGTTGAGAGACCTCTGGGATTTATTCCTCAGGTCCCAAACTTGCCCCATGGCTCCAAAAATCACGTCAACAGTGAGGTCTACATATGGTGACTTGGGCTCAATGGGACAGGCTTTCTCCCAGGGTAGGTGATTGAGAAGGCCTGGGAATTCACAGAGGCACTTGACTGTCCCTGTGTCTGCAGTTTAATCAGTCTTCTCAGAATGGCTCTATCATGCCCCGCCAGCACCTTCAATATTTATCTTCTGACTTCTTAAAGGGGCCAGGGCCTTTTTTTATATGAACATTAGAGAACTTCCAAATAATAGAAAATCGATGTTAAACACTATGACATAGCTATTTCTCCTCTCCTATACATAATCACAGAGACCAGGAGAGGTTGATGGAGGGAGGAGGGAGAGAGGGAGGGTGAGAGAGGGAGAGAGGAAGAGAGAGAGGCCGGAAATGCAGGGAAGAGGACACCAGGAGAGACCAGGCTGACCAATGCCAACAGATGAGGAAGGCAGAGGGCAGCATTTTGGGCCTGAGCCTCCCTTGAGGAGGCTCGCATTGCTGCGTGGCCTGAGAAAACCCATGGCCGTGTGGCCGGATCGCACCCCAGCTGTGTGGGGCATGTTTCTGACCCAGCTGCCCCCACCTTTTGGTCTGGAAGTCCAGCTCCCCAGAGCTGCGGCTCCACATGCCCACGTCTACCTGCCCATTCTCTGAGCCAGCCTGGGCTGGTGATGGCTCATCCTGGTCCAGCTTCAGAGACAAATCTGTTGGGCTGTTGGCTCCTGAGGGGTTTGTAAGGTAAGCGAGGTACAAGGGGACCCTATTCTCTGTCATTTGTTATGCAGCTGAAAAACTCAGTTTACATTCAGTGTTAGACTCCAATCTTATCATAACTATAGGAGATGTTTAAGGGAGCCCGGCTTTTTAGAATGAATAATTTATGTTAGTTTATCTTGTTCAGGAAGTTGACATATTAGATTTTCTTAAAGTGAACTAGCTCTTACATTGTACTTACTGTTAACTCATCAATTAGGACAAAGGCTTCTAGCACAGATTTCATAGTCAATGATGGGGCAGTGCTGGATTCAAATAGATGGGTTTTGTACTTATCAAGGATTTATTAAGTACCCATGCTAGGGAGAAAGTCATGGGGGACACAAAAGAAAACATCTTCCACCTCGCCAACCTCCTTTCTATATCTATAAAATGAGGTGTTGCCATGGTGTGATCTATGCCTGAGGGGTCTCAGAATCTTTTTTTTTTTTTTTTTTTTGAGTCGGGGTTTTGCTCTATTGCCCAGGCAGGAGTGCAGTGGCACAATCACCGCTCACTGCAGCCTCCAACTCCTGGGCTCAAGCAATTCTCCTGCATTAGCCTCTCAAGTAGCTGAGACTAGAGGAGCACACCACCATGACTGGCTAATTTGTTATTTTTGTAGAGAAGGTCTCTTGTGTTGCCTAGGCTAGTCTCGAACTCCAGGGCTCAGATAATCCTCTTACCTCAGCTTTCCAAAATGCTGGGATTACAGGCGCATGCCATCACACCCAGCTATTTATGTATTTATTGTAGAGACAAGGTCTCACCAAGTTGTCCAGGCTGGTCTTGAACTCCTGGCCTCAAGCATCCACCCACCTCGGCCTCCCAAAGTGCTGGGATTACAGGCATGGGCCACCGCGCCCAGTGGGGACTCAGAATCTTGCTGGAACAAATGCACAACACATACCTTCCAAAGACATAACAATGTTGTGGTAATCTAAGGTCAGGGAAGGAGGTGTCATGGGGATTGCAGAAGGTCTAGAAGGTTTTACTCCAGTCCGTGGGGCATGGCAGGGGTTCTAAAGGTGGGAAAATTCTCCAGAGAGGACCCGCGAAGGCCTGAGGTGAGGTGGAGGAGACAGTCTAGGTGATGGTCGGGAAGATGTTGAGGACAGCAGAACAGCAAGGCTGGCGGATCATGGGGAAGGAGTGAGAGGGAGGTGGAAAGGCGATAAGATAGGCCAGGCGTGAGGCCTTGAAGGATCAAGGAAACATGTGGCTTCCCAACAAGGGCAGGACACAATGGGAAATGATGTTTGTGGGACCTGGCCTGGGAGCAGCATGGCGAACAGATGGCACCCCCTACGGGGTTCCCGCTACATTGCTAAGGCCTTCCCTGTGGGACTTTCTCCTGGCCTGCGTGCCCTGAGGACGTTTTTCCTGAAAATTAAGTAAATTTTTGCAACCTTTGAGTATAGTGTTCTGGTAAGCTGTCTTCTAGAAAGTACATGTTATCTCTTTACCTATGTTTTTGTTTATTTGTTTTAATTATTATCATTATTATTTTACCCCTCATGGATAGGCTCTGTCTTTGCTGCAGTAAACTGGTTTTGAACCTGCCTGCCAATACTAGCCCTATAGCCTTGGGCAAATTGCTCAATCTTCCTGACTCAGGAGTTTTTTGTTTTGCTTTTTTTTATCTGTAAAATGGGATAATAGTGCCTTCTGCTGAGCACGATGGCTCATGCCTGTAACTCCAACATTTTGGGAGACCAAGGTAGGAGGATGCTTGAGGTCAGGAGGTCAGGAGTTCGAAACCAACCTGGGCAACATAGCAAGACCTCGTCTCTCAAAAAAAAAAAAAAGAAAGAAAGAAAACAATCAATTAGCCAGGTGTGGTGGCACATACCTGTACTCCTAGCTACTTGGGAGGCTGGGGCAGGAGAACTCCCTTAAGCTCAGGAGTTCGATAATACAGTGAACTATGATTGCACCTTTGTACTCCAGCGTGGGTGAAGAGTGAGACCCTGTCTTGAAAAATAAATAAATAAATAACCAACGGTTCCCGACTAACAGGGTTGTTGGACAATGAAATGAGGTGAAGGATCTAGCCTAAGTGAAGAGTCCAGCACAGTGCCTGGTGTGGAAGAAGCAGCCATTGCACGTCCAAACAGGACTGAGAGTGAATGACTGGACACACGGAATTATTCCTGCTTAGACCCGGTGGGTGTGAGAAGGAGGAGGAGAGAATCTCAGGGGAGCAGCTGTTGGGGAGGGCTTCCGAAGTGGAACCCCTCAGGGCAGCCAGACTGAAGGATGAGTCCCACAAAGATGGGTCAGGG
>CAUYQG010207400.1:0-10745 GCA_963574415.1 Tarsius wallacei
GGTAGCGTGTGCCTGTAGTTCCAGCTACTTGGAAGGCGGAGGCGGAAGGATCGCCGGAGCCCAGCAGGTCGAGGCTGCGGTGGCCGGGAGCGGCCACTGCACTCCAGTCTGGGCGACTGAGTGAGACTCCAACTCAAAAAACAAACAAACAAAAAAAAAACTTTTGGGGTGATAGGAATATTGCCTATCTCAACTATGGTAATGATTTCATGGGTGTATACATATGTCAAAACTTATCAATTGTGCACTTTAAACATGTGCAGTTTATCGTATGGCAATTAAACCGCAGTAAATGTGTTTTTTTTTAAACCACAAAAATATCATAAAATTAAACAAATGGAATTGCAAGCCCCAAGGTGGCAAGAGAAATCTGCAACAGATATAACTGGCAAAGGGTTATCCTAGATATGATATTTAGAATATATAAAGTACTCCTGCAAATCAATAAAAAAAAGACAGAGGGTCTCAACTAAAAATGGGCAAAATATCTGAACAGACATTTCACACAAGAATGTCCAAATGACCAATAAACAGTTAAAAAGGAGCACAACCTTAGTAGTCATTCGGAAAACGCACATTAAAACCACACTGAGATATTTCTAATTTTGTGGAAATTCACAAAAGAACAATTATACAGTCTCGATGAAGACATAGTACAACAACTGGAACTGATACACTGTCACTGAGAGTGTAAATTAGCACAGCCACTTTGGAAATACATCAATCATTACCGACTACATTTTATCATAGGCATATTTCATAACCCAGAAAGTCTACTCACAGGTTTATGCCCCCCTCAAAATGCATACATATGTGTACCAGAAAACTTGTAGGAAAATGGTCATGTGTCCATTATTTATATTGGCCTCCAATGGAAACAACTCAGGGTTTGTCAAGTATGGAACAGATACATTGTGTTGCGTGCATACACTAGAATTCCATACTGCAATGTGAAAAACAAAACAAAATAAAACACTGTTATTTGCAACAGCAGGAAGGAATTTCACATCAAATGGTAAACAAAATAATTCAGACATAAAAGAGTAGAAATTGTATGTTTTTTTCTTTTTGAGTTGGAGTCTCCCTCTGTCGCCCAGACTGGAGTGCAGTGGCCGCTCCCGGCCACCGCAGCCTTGACCTGCTGGGCTCCGGCGATCCTTCCACCTCAGCCTTCCGAGTAGCCGGAACTACAGGCGCGCGCTACCACGCCCGGCTAGTTTTTTGAAATTTATTGTAGAGACGAAGTCTCGCCAAGTTGCCCGGGTGGATCTTGAACCCGCAGGCTCAGGCAATCCACTTGCCTCAGCTGGGATTACGGGTTGAGCCACTGAGCCTGGCTGTTTTTTTCTTATATAAAGTCAAGACAGGCAATATAAGTTTGTACTGTGAAGAATCAGTATAGTGGTTATCTTTGGAAAGAGTGGTAGGGCTAGAAATTTGCAGAGACTGGGAGGGGGTTTCTGCATTGCCAGTCATTTTCCATTTCTTAGTACGGATAGTGGAGACATCCTGTTCTGTCACCATCTTACCCACATCACCTAGCTTACGATGTGCACTTTTCTATATATGCTATAAAGAAAGCTGTTATTTTTATTGTCACATGATATTCCATTGGATGACTATACAACAATTTTTTTTTTTTTTTGAGTCAAGTTCTCACTGCTGGGCCTTCCAGTAGCTGGAAGCACAGGCACGTGCCACCACGCTAATTTTTTTGATTTATTGTAGAGACTAGGTCTCCCCAAGTTGCCCAGGGTGGTCTAGAACCCATGGGCTCAGGCAATCCTCTCACCTCCCAAAGTGCTGGGATTACACCGTGTCTGACAAGTTTTTTTTTTAAAGGCACAGGTAGAGAGAAAGGGGCAGTCACTTGGGTCTTACTCTTTAAGCATCCAAAGATTTAGGCCAAGACTGCTGAGGTGACTTTTTTCTCCGTAGTGACTAATCTTGACCAGACTTTAGTGTTGTTAGCTGTGCCATAAGGTTGCCCACAATCATGCCTCCCTGTTAGGGAGTGGTCTAGCCTAGAATGAGCCCTAGGGGACAGAGAGGAGAGATTTCAAGGGGGGGCAAAGTCACTCTGTTGGGTGAGGGGAGGGAAGCACACGTTGGCAGATAATTCATAGTTATGAGCCAAGACTACACTGCCTAGGTTCAAGTCCTGTCTCTCTGCACCCCAGTTTTCTTGTCGGTAAAATGGAGACAATATTGTATCGGTATTATAGGATTGTTAGGAAAAGCAAATGATTTAAGTTGCATATTATAAGGCAAAAGAGGCTCTAAGCCAGCTTGAAAGGGAAAACATCACTCAAAGCCACCAGGCTTGCAGGGTGCTGCCAAGGAGATGCCAAGGCGGTAGGTGGTCAGAGGTCTAACCTCTCAACCGCTCCCTTAGAGGCTGTTCCATTCCCATACTCTTTGGATACTCCTGATTGCCTCTAGGCTCTAGAAAAGCTTTGCACACTCGTTTCCATCGTTTGATAAACGCCTTCTTGAAAGGCTTCTCAAATTCTCAGCCCATCCCTTCCAACCTCGTCAAACGGTCTGGTGAGTGGATGACCTCAGAACAAACAGCACCCAGACTCTAGGTTTCTGTTAGCGTCCCCTCATTCTCCCCTCCACCGTTCCATCCCAGCTCTTTCTATGCTAGAATATCATTGGTTTTGTTCACACCATATCTCCCGGACACAGTAAGCATTTATTTGTTGCCTGAGAAATGACAACATCTTCCTCAAAAGATGATTTCATTTTTGCAATGTTCTCAGTTTTGAAGTGTTCTCAGTTTGGGGTACCTTCATTCTATGCCTGTCACCAAAGCAGCCTTTTGGCCACTGCTCCTATCTTACCTTGAGCACAGGGCCTGGTATAGGGCGGGTACTCCATGAATGTTTACAAGGGTGTGCTTGCTTGAAATGTAATTATATGTACTACCTTTTAGGAGGAACCTAGCAGTAACCTTGAGATAGAAACTGCCCCTAGAGGGCGGGGCGCGGTGACCCAAGCCTGCAATCCCAGCACTTTGGGAGGCTGAGGCGAGAGGACTGCCTGAGCTCAGGGGTTTGAGGTCAGCCTGGGCAACTTGGTGAGACCTCGTCTCTACAATAAATAATAGCAAAAAAATAAGCCGGGTGTGGTAGCACGCGCCTGTCGTTCAGCTACTTGGAAGGTTGAGGCGAAAGGATCACCTGAGCCCAGCAGGTCGAGGCTGCAGTGGCCGTGAGTGTGCCACTGCACTCCAGCCTGGCCGACAGAGTGCGACTCTGACTCAAAATAAAAATAAAAATAAAAATAAACTGCCTCTAGGAACTTCAAACTGCAACAAAGCCTTTTAAAATCCATCTCCTTTAACATTAGGGAGCTACAGAGATTCCCTCTTGGTTTTTATTATTATCATTTTATTTTAAAGATGTAGGGTTCAATTCAGGATTGGGTAGATAAGTGGTTATCGTGCAGGTAAAGTTTGGGCCTCCCTTTGGTCATCGCTTTGCTTGGTTTGAGACCAGGTACCCTTATTGATGTGATATGCTCCCCCTTCCCACCCCTGGTGGCATCCCGCTACTGCCAAACCCTTTCTTTTTTTTTTTTTTGAGTTGGAGTCTCACTCCGTCGCCCAGACTGGAGTGCAGTGGCTGCTCCCGGCCACTGTAGCCTGGACCTGCTGGACTCCCGCGATCCTTTCGCCTCAGCCTTCCAAGTAGCTGGAACTACAGGCGTGCGCTACCACACCCGGCTAATTTTTTGTTTTATTGTAGAGATGAGGTCTCGCCAAGTTGCCCGGGTGGGTCTCGAACCCACGGGCTCAGACAATCCACTCACCTCAGCCTCCCAAGGCACGGGATTACAGGCTGAGCCACCGAGCCCGGCTCAAACCCTTTCTTATAGTGTTAGAATAAATGTTCAGGGTCCGCTTGAGAACATGTGGTACTCAGTTTTTTTGTTTCTGTGGTAGATCACTGAGTATGATACACTCTAAATCCATCCAAGTTGCTGCGAAGTCCTTATTTGTGTCCTTCTTTATGGCTGTGCAATTGCAAATATATGCTATCACAGGCCTCGTGATACTCAGAGGGGGCTTGGGGTCAGGTCATTGTCATGGACCATAACAAATCTCTTTTACCATTTCTCACCACACTTGAAGGATGAGGAAAGAGAAAAATAATAATCTGGTGATTCCGAAAATATTTGTTGAGAACTGGCCGTGCTTTAGAAACAGCCCTACATATTTTGACAAATGAGAATTTTTGATTCCCGAACAACCGCCCTGAAACAGGCATTATTTTTCTCTGTTCTTTTTTGAAGGCAAGGGAACCATGGCTAAGGATCATTGCGTGCCTTGCCCAGAATCACATAGCTTTTTGGTGACTAAGCCAGGATTTGAACCCCAAATGTCAGTGCCTCTAAGTCCAAGTGGAAAGCCTGTATTCCATTACTTTCAGAACATACTGGAGAATGGAAATAATTTTGTTACACTCTGTCGTGCCTCATTTTCGACCCAAACTAGTTTACACAGCTCGATAAGTTCTTTATTCACCACAGAGTATTGGATGAATCACGGCTATATCCAAAACTCAAACCTACATCCAAAGGAGAAAGATCTACCCACTGATAATATTTAGAAGAATATGCACGGGGTCACACTCATCTAGCAGTCGTATGTCCTTCCTGGGCGGACTGTTTTGCTACTGCCACGGGCTTTGGAGTTAGGAAGATCCGGATTACGACGACTATGACTTTCAAATGTTTAATTAATCTCCCTGAGTCTCATGTTCCTTGTCTTAAAAAGAGCTTAGATGATACAGACAGCACTGAACACAGGGCAGAGGCATCGTTGGACCTCAGCGCATGGTAATTATTACCACTTGTCAGGATACTCATTTTAACCTGGGGGTAGGAGAAACCATTGCCCCAGGGACGCCTTGCCTAATTAAGGTGCTCCTGGTGGCCTAAATCGGTCACAGCAAAGAAGATCCAGCTTGCGGGGAGTCACTTCGAATGCTCCCAAGGAAGCCTGCCCACGTGGAGTAGAGGGCCCAAGCTGCCTAATTCAGACGGTGCTTCGGCCAGAATAAGGGCTTTCACGATCACTGCCATGGATGAGACGACCATGGACCTCTTCTTCACCCACCGAGAGTAACTGTAGACTTGCAGTGTACATAATGCACGAGCTTCTCAATTATTTACTGTGTTGACTCCAGGACGCTATACGTGTGCCCTCAGGTCCAACCCCACTTGGGAGCAAGATTTAGGGGATGGGCAACCTGTCTGAGGGACGAAGCACGACGAGTCCACCCCACACAGCGTGCCTAACGACGATGATAAAATGGCAGCAATTGTCATCAGGTCCCATTTTCTTGGCACATTTCTAAGAATGCTACCACATGGATATGTGGGCTAGGCATTCTTAGATGGTATGCATTTGTTACTTTTTCACAGGAACTATTAATTGTAGTGAAAAATAATTCTTTCAAAATGTCTGTAAGACTTTTCAAAATCTTAAATTTTTTTTTTGAGTCAGAGTCTCACTCTGTCACCTAGGCTGGAGTGCAGTGGCATGTTCGTGGCCCACTGCAGCCTTGACCTCCTGGGCTCCCTCGCGATCCTCCCACCTCAGCCTCCCAAGTCGCTGGGACTACAGGCACGTGTCCCCACACCTGGCTAAATTTTTTTTTGGACTTTTTGCAGAGACGGGGTTTTGCTATGTTGCCTAGGCTGGTCTTGAACTCCTGGGCTCAAGTAATCTTTGGCTTCCCAAAATGCTAGGATTACAGGCATGAGCCACCATGCCCGGATCTTAAATTCATTTTTTAAAAACATTCTTGGTTGTACTGCGTGTCCTGATTTAGTGATCAGAAAATACGGTCTCCGTATAGAGATGGGAGTTTTACATTTTCTAGGATGGTGATTGTCGACTAGGGTATAGGCACATCATCATGTCTCTGTGAGCTGTGTCTGATGGATGTATTATAAGTATTTAATTTTTTAATTCGGTACTTCCTCTATCAATTAGAGCAGATTCGATGTTATCTCCATAAAGTGATCATTATCCCTCACTTGCATTCTTTTATTTTTATTTTTTTAATAAGAGAAAGGAGAGGGCTCACTGTGAGTGGGCCCATGATTGATGGGGGACTCAGGGGTTCAGCTCGTGGACCTCAAATGTCAATTGGGACCTGGAGCACGAAAGTGGCAAGTGGCTCTCCTGTGACATTTCAGTCTGGGAAGGAGCTTGTGGTCACGGCAGCGCTGGTGCAGCTGCTCATACGGGCGCTCAGACACCCCTTCCCACATGCCCTGAAGTAAGCATTCGTACAAAGAGCACTTGTTTGGAGTCAGGAGGCCTCTTTTATGACACTGGCACTGGTGCTGACTCGCTTAGCAGCCATAAGCAAGTCACTTTACTTCTCTGAACCTTGTTACTGTTCATTTATACGAAACGCACTGGGTCCAGATCAGGAACTGTAAACTCGAGTGCACTCGGAAGCCTCCATGAGGGAAGCTGGCCAGTGAGAACAACAGGGATGGACACACACACACACACACACACACACACACAGACACACACACACTGCAGAGACCAAGCCCCATCTGAGGGGGAGCCGCGCCCTGCTCCCATCTCTTGGTGTTATGGGCAGCATTTGCCCAGAAAGGCTCACATTCCACTGTCTCAAGAGAAGCAAAATATCCCAATTTTTAAATATTAACAGCAAATCTCAACACCAAATACCTAGGAGGAAAAACAAAAGATGTCGCCAGTTTTGTTTCTTAATCTCTGCTCTAGAGGTCTCAAAAGGCTCTTTGAACGATTTTACAATTTTGTGATCCTTTGTGACCAATGTCACAGTTTTGGGACCGTTCACTAATATCAACAAAGTAAACAGAAAGTTAAGTGGAAAAGTTACAGAACAAGATTCCATCTCCCTCAAGATTACAACCATGCACGTGGTGTATATATACATAAGCAAACGCCAGATCAAAACATATGCAAACTAAACAAATTTTTTTAGGTGACAGGACTGTGAGTCGATGTCTTGATGTCCTTTTTATCTTACTAATTGTTCATTTAAAGTGTCTCTACTATTGTCTGTACAAAAATAAAATAATTAAAAGATGACGGTAAAAGAAATATTGAGGGCAGCTCAGATGGCGCCAGATATGAAGAGAAAAAGGAAGAAGGCGCGATAGTCCCTGTGTTCTTGAAACTTGTATTTCTACCACGACCTCTGTATTTGCTTGCCAACCATCCTTGGACAAAAAGTCGGTAAAAGTAGGCAGATCTGGCTACAGGCGAGGTAAACCCAACATGCCTGGATTTCTCACTTGACACTGCTCTTCTCTCTTTTATTCTGTTATTTGTAAAAATATTTGCCATGTCAAGAAGCAAAGTAGCATCAAAAGTTTCCCAACTGTGTTAGTTTGGCTTCTGATTATATTATACGAGGGTTTGGTTTTGTTTTGTTTTAGTGGGTGAGGTGGGCTGGGAAGGGCTGCTGACTTATCGTCCCTAATTACATTTTCCTTTGGTTTCTATTAACACTGTTTTCATTCTACAAGCCCACATCAACGGCCTGCAAAGTGAGCAGAAAACCACAGGTTTTTATTTAGTGTGTTTATTTGAAGGTTTTCAAAATACCCCATGGGAAGGTTACTTTTTTCTAAACAAATTTGGAGGAAAATATTAGCACAAAGGAATAGAAGGCCTTTGTATCATAAATGCAGAGATCTTAAAAAAAAAACAAAACTATCCATCCTTGTATAGTACCACTAGCTGAAGGTTCAGAGCCGTGCTAACATGCAATTAACATGCAATGCATGTTTGCAGCAGAAATGAATCCTTTCTCTGCTCCCTGGGCTACATGTAGAATTTCTTACGTAAGAAATAAAGACATAAAACATGGTTATTGATCTTCTTTAAGTAATGGGCAGCTTGCAGTGATAGCAACATGTTCTAGATATGCCAACAGGAATCTGTGACACTGGGAACAACTGGCTAGAGGATTTGAATGTATAGGACTTGACAGTGACTTTCTTGTTGAAAGTGGCCCACTGAGCAAAAGGCAGCATGGTCTTTTGCCAGGACTGTACTGAAGGATCAGTAGACTGTCTAGCGCTTTCTTGCATCCTGTTGCCTCACTAATTTCTGGATTGCCAGATGCCTCTGTTTTTTGAGAGTGGTTTAAAAAAAAAATACCTTAGTAATTCTGTTGTTCCAGAAACCTTACATATGGCATAAAATATCCTGAAAATTTGGGGGAAAACACTTGCTTTTTCTTTGCTCAATTTTGTCATCATGACAGCCAAAATGGATTCCAATTTATTGTTTTCTTTTTATGGGCATTTTGATGGTTGAAATTCTAAAATTATACACAAGTGTGAGTAAGCAAGATAGGAAGATTAATTGCTCACAGTTTTTTAAAGTAAGTCTTAAAAACATAAGTAGACTAAGAACTGGTTGATATTTCAAATTGAGAATGCATAATAATTGCAATAAAATTATCTTTTGAAGCTAGGAATCATCCTGGATTTACCACTGATGAATCAGAGTAGATTTTTCACATATTGAGTCATAACTACAGGCTTTTTTTTTTTTTTTGTAAACCACTTTAACCTGCTCTTGAAAACCTCTGGTTGGTGCATGGAATAAGTCTGAGTCTGTCTCTATTTAGCCTGTGAAATTTAACAAGCCCATAGCCTGGGGTTGGTAAGGCTGTGAGCCATACCAGCTTCTCAGGTTTTTGATGACACCACAAACCACTTGAGATTTATTATGTTAGCAGATGTCATCAGATCTATGTGTGCACAGGTGCAGCATGCAGTTAGTGAAAGAAGGAACACTGCATGTGTATATTTATTTTTGTACCCATACTTTCAATGGTTAGAAAATGACCCAGTGTGTCTGCCCTGGGCAATATAGAGTTTCAACTCTATTGCAATAGCTGATCTCGTCATTTCTTAAAGTCTTTTCCACGGATATAATTCTGTATGATAAGCAACTATGTCTTGGAGGAAAGATATTGTGTTTGTTTTTACAGTCAATGTCTAAAGAAGAGGCATAATGGATTACAGCTAAGGACTGCTAGAGCCAATGAAAAATAAAGATGTTACCGAGGTTTGTTCTTTATACCTGGGTTTTTCTCTTATAGGACAATACACTAGATATGCATCCTCTTCTCCTTAATAAAAGTTGTACAGCGACAGCTCTCATCTATTGAACTCCGACAAAATGCTCACATTTGGCACTTTATAAATGTCCTAATCTAAGCCTCCCTAAATAGTTTTAAATAATTAAGAAACAATTAAAACTATTGCCTGAGGCAATAAGAAATAGGAATGTTTACAAATTCTTATTAAAACTATAATGGGCATTTAAAAAATTATAAAAATAATTATCCAATTGTTTTAAAAGACGGTGTGTGTTTTATTTAATGCTGACTCCTAAATATGCAACTGTTGTTATTATATACATTAAATGTACACAAACTCTGGTATAATAATGGACTAAATATAAAATCTAATAAATCAATATGTACCCTTTAACAATATTACAAATCATAGAAATTAAAACATAGGTCCTATATTTTTGAGAAATAGAGAAGACAAAATAAACACCTTTGGGGTAATGACTGAAAATTACTGGTTTAGATGGGATAGAGGAGTTCCTTCAATTATGACATAAAGCATTGTAATAATGCATGCCTTTTAGAAATAATTACATAGCGATTATTCTCAAAGATAAATACACACAGATGTTGCTAGTACATTTTAAAAATTCTTAATTTGAAGAAAATGTACAGAAACTTCATTATCAGTTAATTGGCTTTAGGAAGAACCAGAAATCTTAAGTGTCACTGGACTTGCAAAGCTTCTAGTAAGTTCTATGGAATAAATTGTCCCTGCAACTTAAGGCAAGGAAAAAAATTCTTTTTTAAAAAGTTGGAATCACTTCAGTTAGATGTGCCAGGGGCCCAAAATGCTTAACTAGTTTTGAATAGCGCTTACTTTTAAAAATGAATAATTAGTTATAATTTCTAACAAAAGATGAACATAATAAGATATTGAACCTTAATTATATTCTTGGAAAGGTTTTCAACCATGATCATTTTCATTTAAAAATAAGCATCTATTTTAAAACACTCTCTAATTTTTACATATTTATTTACATTACAAAATATGCAAACCAGAAAATCAGCCGATGTTGTGGATTAAAAGACTATGATTATTTGGCAATTAAAATTTGGAGGCAACAACACGTTGAGGTGATTACAAATTAGCAAGACCAATTTCTATAAGACATGTTTGGAAATCAGTCTCATTTTATAAGCCTTGGGTATCACCTGATGATGATATGTACACATTCTTTGACAGGCAGAAGAGTGATCGGTAGAGGAATAAGTATTCTCGTAAGCTCCACTTATCAAAATAAACAAATGACATGTAAATAATAAAGATAATCTATGAAAGCCTGAACATGACATGCAGTGGTACATTTTACGGCTAAATTATATGCTTAGGAAGAAATTCTCTGACAGGTGACACAGATCCTAGATTCTTCCAAGTCATTCTGAGAATGGAGGAAATACTTTTCTCTCCCCTATTCTTTTTGCCATTTTGTGTTTTAGAATATTTCCTAAGCAAAACAAGAGCCTCTCTCTAACGTCATTTCTCCTTTCCACAAATAGATGTTGGGATGGATTGGGAATTCTGCTATGGACTTCAAATAATAACAACGGAGAAGATGTTCTGTGGCA
>CAUYQG010207415.1:0-11670 GCA_963574415.1 Tarsius wallacei
TCTTTAAAAAGTGGGCAAAAGACATGAACAGACACTTCTTAAAAGAAGATATACAGGCAACCAACAGACACATGAAAAAGTGCTCAGCCTCACTCATCATCAGAGAAATGAAAATCAAAACCACATTGAGATACCACCTAATCCCAGTAAGAATGGCCATTATTAGTAAAACAAACAACAGATTTTAAATTTCTTAGTGTCAGAATAAGGAAAGTAGAACGATTAAACAGTTATATAATGTAATAATAATTGTAATGGCTGAGAAAGATGGAGGACTAATGTTTGCTGATTGATATGAAATTGCTCATAATGATAAAATAATGGTTCATTTATTAATAAAACTACAGAGAAATGCTGTAACTGTGGATATGTATGGTTTGCTACATGTTACATTGATTACCAATATGTGTTTAGAGCAACACACTATTTAGTACATCTCTACTTAGAAATGTATATACACTTCATTCATTCATTGATTCAACTAATATGTATTGAACACTATGTGCCAGGCACACGTGTAGGCAATGATGAGAGGTTGTGTAAATAAAGACCTTGTCACAGTTATATTTAGGAATATGGAAATAAGTAAACCAACAACATGCAAACTAACAGTGTTAGTAACACTAAAGATAAAATAGAATATAGAGAGTAAATAAGGTTGCATTTTCCATATGGTCATCGAAAATGGACCCTGTGGTAATAGCTGAGCACAGACTTGAATAAAGCTAGAAAGCAAGTCATTCAAATATTTGGGGAGAGAACTTTCCAGACAGAGGGACCAGCAAGTACATGGGCATTAAGCCAGAAATATTCTTGATCTGTATACAAGAAAATAGCAAAAAATGTGGTTGTTTAAGAAGCTGAGAAGGAAAATAACAAGATAAAATTGAGATGATTATCAAGAACCATTTTGTGTAGGGCCATATAGGCTATGGCAAAGACTCAATTTTCTGTTTATCATAGAAGAGACCATTGAAAGTTTATCAGAAGTGAAATAATGTGATCTGATCTGTATTCTGAAAAGATGTTTCTGGCTAGCGAATGAAGAACATATTGGAAGGGAAAAGATAACTTCTAATAACGTAGTAGCTGAGGTGGGACTTGGGATATACTTTATGTTAGAGCTATACTTCAGTAAGTCAACTGGTCTCACTGAGTGTGAGAAGAAGCAGCCAAGGCCTATTTTAATATACTTTGTCTGAGCAAGTAGATGACTGCTGGTTTGTTTTTTTTTTTTAATGAAATGAGGATCAATGGACGAATATAAATTTAGAGAAAAAAATATGAGTTTCATATGGTCATATTAAAGTTTGAGAATCCTATGAGACATTTAAGTGGAAGTGTTTCATGAATAGGCAGTCAGAAATGCAGCTGAGTCTAGGGAGTTGGTTTAGAGCCAGGAGTACAAAATTGAGAAGTTATTGGTAAGTATAAGATATTCACAGCCAGGAAAGCTAATGCAGTCACCTAGGGAGTGAGTAAAGACGAAGGGATGAGGCTTAAGGGTAAAATTTCAAGGAACTCCAAAAGTTAGAAAAGGGGAAGAGGAAAAGGGGCCAGAAAAGTCTAAGAAAGAGAAGTTATGCTGGGTATAGTAGCTCATGCCTATAATCCCAGCACTCTGGGAGGCCAAGGTAGAAGGGTGTCTTGAGTCCAGAAGTTCAAAAAAGAGAAGTCAAGGAAATAGGTGGGACACTAGAAGAACGTGGAGTCTTGACAGCTAAATGGGAAAGAAAAACTGTTTCAAGAATCAGAAAGTAACTGACAAACTGGGTCAAAGGCTAGCGACTGAATACGCTAAAAACTGAAACTTTTCTTAGAAAGCATTTAACATACTTTCCATTACTTTCAGATAACAGAATTATTTCGCTACAGGGGGAATAGTAGAGCTAGCTGTTACTCATATGTTGCAGGGGACAGATGTGGCTTTTTCAGATGCTCAGAAAACAGCCAATAAATTTGAAGACTAGATAGGCACACCTGAGCACTCAGGGAGGCATATGGCCAGGAAGATCAGAGGACACCTGAACTAAAAACACCACGCAGGAGCTCTTTAGTGAAAAAATACAGTGTTTTTATCAAGACAATAGGTTTTTTTCACCTCCCCATTGTATTCTGTGCCTGTGTTATCTAAGAAAATTATTTTTTCATCTTCAAGTCAGAAAAAAACTGTGTTAAGTGAGACAACTAGAATGTGTTTTAAATAATGCTTTTAGCTTGTATTTTGCAATCAATTGGTAATATGAGTAGGAAATCGCAGTCTTATATTCTCTTATACCTGTTTTTTTCCAATTTATGCAAACAGTCTTAGAGTAATCGACTGCCCGTGACACCTTCTAAGTTTGTGGCTTTCACTTGCACAGAATGAATAAATATGTTTTTGAAAAAATTATTTGCTTCTTTGCTAGTATTATTGCTGCCAAATGCTTTTCGTGCTGTGGTAACAAAACAGAAAAGTGAAATTCGACAATTAGTCCAAGAGTATAAATGGAAAGTTTTTAGTTAACTTGTCAAATGTATATAAGTCATATTTAAATTCTTCAGAAAGAATATGTTCCTGAATCCTTTGAGGATATATATATAACATTTGACCATTCCACTGGATAATTCCATGAGTCAGTAACTGTCCTAAGTGTTCAGTTGCACCTGCCTACTCTTTAAGATTATATGGAGTAGTTTGAAAGGTTTAATCCAGATAAATATCATTGCAATCATTTACTTTACAAAGTGGGAATACCTTTTATGTGAAGAATTCACAATACAACTGATTATTTTGTTATTGCAATCCATATTTTAATTTTTTTTTTTGGTGTAATTTCTCCAGTGAATGCCTTTTGCATGATTTTGGAATAGAGCATATTATTGTTGTACACTTATTTAAGCCACTCTTGAAGGCTAAATATATTTCAAAGTTGTGTGGATTTAAGAGGGGCTATGAATTTATATGTGCATTATTTTAAAAAGGAGGTTCACAGTTTTCTTCAGTGACTCATAAACTTCGTGACTATAGCAATGTCATCCATGAAAGAAATAAAATAATTTAATGCAATCTCATCAAATCCCTAAAATAGAATGGTATTAAATAAGGGTATTTGTTCATTAACAGTAAATTACACATACTGCCACTGTTTACTCTTAATACATTTTTCTCTGATATATTTGAATAGTCATCTCATTCAAATGGCAAAACTTGGGGTTTTTGGCAGGGAGAGCAGGGAAAAGAAAAAGAACTGTTTGAGGATAAGTCATTTAAATATTTAAATGCATCTTGTCACTTAATGTGATTCATTACACATTCAGTATATTTTAAAACTTCTTTTCTCCCTTAAAGAAGGTTGTATCATCCCTAGGAAGCTGTCCTGGTTTGAAAATGAAAAGAGAAACAAAAACACATTGTCAATGAAAGGAGCAAGAGTTGAAAGATTAAAAAAAAAAAGGGAGTGTTTAAGATATCTTAGTGCTATAAAGCACTTTTAGTGTAATATAGAAATATATATAATTAAGCAGCCATTGCATTAGCATACAGGTAAAGAATGAGAAAAATCCATTTTACATCTTATTACAAAAGTGGTCTCTCTTAAAACATGAAGGTGGAAGCAGAATGTTTATGTGTATTACGTTCTTACTATTTATTTAATTTTGAATGACGCTTAAAGGAGAAGGTCAAAGTCACCTCTCTGAGGTTGCCCTCCATTGTATTCATTGATTTCCTAAGTGCAATTTTATAACTTAATCTCTCTTACTCCTCATTGAGATCTTTGGAAAAGGAGAAGGGACTTTTAAACCCATTAATTACGTTTAATAAGATACTTTGGACATGGACAATGTTTCATAGTCCATAATAATTAAAGCTTGCCAGTAAATGTATTTGTGTTCCGACTAAAAGATGCAAATTCGCTTCAAGCTCCTCTTACAACTTCATTGAATTTGGATATTTACAGAATGATCTAAGTTTTTTAAAAAGTAGGCCAAGGACTTATTTTATGATTTCAGCCTAGATACCACAACTCATCACATTGGAGGTAAGTGCCTTTCTTCAGTTTAAAATTCCCTTTGCATGAGGTTGTTTGTTTTTTAATGTTGCTCAAAGTAGATACTTCTGAATTATGAATTAAGACTAACTTGATTTTAAATTTAATTCAGGACCTTTCCAACATTCTATATCTAAAATAAACAGGTTTTATAATTTGGTCATTATTTCATGTAATTTTAACTTGCTCAAACAGAATGAAGGAAAAGAAACTTTCCTACCTGTCAACAAACTAGACTATTTTGTAGTGTAACATTACAGAAGTGCATGACGGAAAGATGAAAAAAAAAAAAAGGCTACTTCAACAGTTCTAAAATGGAATCACACATGTTAACAAGCTTCATTTTATTGTTTTTTAAAGAGGAAAATCATGCATATTTAATACCTCTTAGTGCAGCATATATGTTTTAAGAAAGGATTATAGGTTTCAGCAATATTCACTCACTGATTTTCTGCTTAAAAGACAGACATCTTTGGAAACTCAAAACATAGCTGCTATATTGGAGGCTGCCAGCAGGTGGCAATACAACTTATAATGACATTTAGAGGAAGAATGGTGTATGAAAGAAAACCTATCTAAAATAATGGAATTTACTTCTGGGTCAGAGAACCAAGGCAAAACTGCATATTATTTTGTATTGTTCAAAGATCTTCCAGAAAATTTTCTTATGTTGGATTCCAGAATTCTTTTTCACTTGAATGGAACAAGCAAAAATCTATGCATAAAGAAGAAAAATTCTGAAAAGTATACGCATCTGCCAACTCAGATATTTTAATGAATACCATCAATTAAATAAAATAAATTGGCTTGAGTTATTTTTATAATGGAATCAATAAATTCAACTAGACTTTGAATAGAATCAATGAGAGGCTAGCATTATACCCTCTTTAAATTATATTGATACTAAATCCTCACCCACATAGAAAAAAACAATCCATCAAATGACTATCAGGAACAGAGTGCAGAAACCCTGGTAAAAAGTAAAACTTTCTCAGGAGCCAAAATGCATGTCACAAGTTCAAACAAAAAAGAACAACAAAAATGCATGTACTGACTCATTTCATGACCCCCTTCTCCCTCCTCTCTCTCTCTCTCTCTCTCTCTCTCTCACACACACACACACATACACACACACACACACACACACAGACAAACTTGGGTTTTTACAAGCAAATTTAGCTTTATTTATTCTAATCAAAAATGAAGAAACTATTGAAGACACACCCACTCTTAACCATGTGGTAATTAACAGCTAAGGAAGAGACTGAAGGACTTTAAAAAATACACACACCCATATCACATTTACACACATATGCACATACAGATACATACAGAAATTTAAAATATTCTTGTTAGTCTGGGGGTAATTTAGCACAGTACAAAATAATACTACGGACCTCAATAGCTCCTCTTGATTTTATAATATGAAAACCCAGCATATATAATGTCTATAATTACCGCAGTGAATACAATTATATGCAGTGTGTCATTTTATAAAAAATAAATATATTTGTCATGAATTTGGAAAAAAAAGGTTTCAATTTAAGATGACTGAAATAGAACTTTGTAATACAATATAGAAAATAACTCATACTTAGCATTACAGAAAATAACTCATTTAGTAGGTAGCAAGCAGAATGCTGTGGGCCTTACTCAGCAATTGATCATCAAAACAAACCTATTTGGTGTGTTATTTCTAATCTCCATGTTATGATAAGGAATATAAACTCAACAAATGTAACAAACCTATCAGTGTTGGCATTGCTGTTAACAAGACACAATTGGTACTCACAACCAGATCTGACTTAGAGGCGCTGCTTCCACCACACTGTGCCAGTTTAATGATTGGAGTAGTGATTCATAGAGTGCCACAACTCTATAATAAAGAACCAGTGCATTTGATCAGATCAGAATTTCATTATCAACTTCTCAAAATCATATTTAAGTAGACTAGGAGAAAGTTCTATTACTTTTTACATGACATTCAAAGGATATCTGGAGGCCATTTGTCTCTATGGTGCTCTGAATGTCCTTATCTGTTCATTCACAATGTTTATATTTTTGATTTTAGAGTTCCTGTTAGATTTTTGGGTGTCAATCTCTTCTATTTTCCTGTTGTACCTACCTCTGTCAAAACCTTCCTTTCTTCTCTAAATTCAAACTACTTTATTACAGTCTAAGCAACCAAATGGCCTATCAAACTCATTGGAAATTGGTCTTATAGATAGAACTTATGCTCAAATGCTTATGTGGTTTTCTGTAAGTGAAGTAATGCATGAATTGTAGTCACTAGATTTTAGGATATCTAATTTGTATAGATGTTTTCCTTCTTTCCTGAATTCTCATTATGTCTTAGATATTTGAATAGTCTTCAGAGTGAGGATCCATTTACTTCTATAAGAGAATATTTCTAATGCCTTACAGCCATTTCTTAGAAATTGCTAAGCTTAAAATGAAATTTGTAAGTTAAAAAACCATTAATATTAGGTCATTTTTTTAACCTCAGCTTTACATTTTAGGGTTAAATGGAATTTTTTATGTAAATAGATTCAAGAACTGGTGAAAATCCACATGCTATTTAGTCAAAACACTCCATCCTAGTAAATCAATTATACGAAATTCTAAGATATAGTCTTTTACTGACTCCATACCTAGTCTCCTCTTCATGTCTAACTGAAATTAAAAAATAGTATCAACACTGTAGAAAAGGTAAGGAGTAAAGTATTTTTAAATTCATGATTTGATGATAATAGTGTATATATGATACTTTTTTCCAAATTATATTGAAAAACTTGATAATACCCTCTCCCACCTATCAAACAGGAAGCTGACAAATACCCGTCTATCAATAGGAAACAAGATGAGTGGAAGATTCCAAAAAGAAGATAAGATTTAGAGGTGACATTTCTAAATTGGCTGAATACTGGTTAAAAATCCAAGCAAATGTCTACATGGGAAATCTTCCAGAAGATCGATGAAATGAGACAAATAGTTCCTACAGAAAGAAGCTGGAGGTAAATCAGAGATGTGGGTCTCAACACTGACATTGTGCTGTGTCATCTTAAATGTAAAAGCCAACAACTTTGTAATTCTCTTGCTCTAACAGGCTAGTTGCTAATTATGCAATGTTCTGTATGATTTAGTACATTTTTTTCTGAGAATAAATAACCATATTGACTTCTTACAACCACATAATCTGTTATTTACTTGTAGTAATGTTTTTAAAATAATACTCTCCCACTGCAGCTCTCAAAATGGTTTGTTGCTTTTGTTTAGTAAATCAGATCAAACTTCCAGCACTAAGTCATACTCTTCATTTCTACCATCTTTTTTTTTTTTTTTTCTACCTTGGAGAACTATAACTTTTCCAAAGCAGCCTTCGTTGGAAAGAGAACAGCCAGGAAACAAGCCTTCGATTCTAGACCAGATCTGCCTTTTGTTAGTTCTATGACAATAGTTAAATCACTTAACCTTTCTGAACTCCACATTTCTAGTCTGGAAAATGAAAAAGTTGGAGGAAGTATCTCTAAGACTTCTTCTACTTCCACAACTCTCTGATACTTTGTGTAGAATTTCAAAGTGGGTCACCAATGTTAAGATCCCTGGGTTTTCCTTTTAATCTGTTCTAAGAATAGAATTGGTGGTATGTATCTTTCCTAA
This sequence comes from Tarsius wallacei, assembly GCA_963574415.1. Lineage (NCBI taxonomy): Eukaryota > Metazoa > Chordata > Mammalia > Primates > Tarsiidae > Tarsius > Tarsius wallacei. The sequence goes on from CAUYQG010207415.1 coordinate 7,692, forward strand.
AATAAATTGGCAGATCTACAGTTGAGTGAATCAATTACAGGCTTTTACAAATTGTTATTAAGAAATATTTTATTTACCATAGATACCAGATGATTAATTAGTTGTGGATATGAAATAATTGTCTATATACTTGTTCATAGGAAAGTAATAATAGCTTTGCAACTTAAATAATCAGATATGAGCACTTATGGCTCGCATGAATATTTTGTTGCATTATCCTGTGTCCTTTTTTCCTCCTGCAAAGTTTCTTTCTGATGCTTGTATACACTAGCTACCCCACCTAAGCCAGTAATAAGATTGTTTATCTACTAGACCCTATAAATCTCAATTCTAATTTTCTATCTGTAAGGAGAAAAAAGTTATTGTGAAACTAGCATTACTGTTTTTTTAAGCAATCTATAAAAATAAAAATAGTGCATTTTATTCATGCTACATCTTTGATAGATGTTTACAAATAGTCTGCATAATATTTATTAGGCTACAGATATAAAATGTTACCTGGTTAGAGACATGAAATATTTTGCATTTGATCTACTTTGATTACACATGTAACTTTACCATGTATACCATATGTAGCATGTTGGGAAAAGCACTGACCTATGGGGATCAGGAAACGCTGATTTCCTTCCCAGTTCTGGTGTCTGGGATCTATGTGCATTCAGGCTAATCATTTGAGATTTCATGTATAAAATATGGGACTAAATTATCCTTAAAGTTCTTGCCAGTTCTTATTTCCACATGACATACTTTTTACTCAATGCAGTTTGTATCATCTCTTCTTATTATAGTGAAGAGGACGGGAAAGGACAAGAGTAACAGACAGACCCACACTTTTCTCATCTACTTTCCTGTTCTCTACATTAAATTGGTCCACTTAAGGCCATCTAGTAATGTACTCACATTTTCCATATTGGATCCCAAGACAAAGCAAGCAAAGATGTATACAAGTCATATACATATCTTAGTTAAATTTAAATAGAGATCATTTCGCATTTAGAAAAAAGCATGTTTGCTTAGCAATCAAAGTAATTGTACTGGACATCAAAGAAAAACAAAAAACAAAACTGGAGTAAATGACTGAATGGTTGAACAACACCTTGGAAGAGTTGCCAGATTTGACAGAAAAAAAATATATTGTATAAAGACCTCACAGAAACTAGCATCTTTACAGTGCTCCAGTAAACGGAAAAGCATACTCAATAAAGATGGTGATGTTTAAAAATGAATCTCTCCTTGTTATGTTTTGAAAGCATTCACATTAAGTTCCACGTGACGCTAAGTGCTTTATAATTAATCTCAGTGTGTTTTATGACAAATCAGTGCTTCAGTTCAGAGAAGACATAAAGAAACAGAGGGGAAAATGGACTTGATTGATGTCATGTCCTTAGTAGTAAAACTGAGATTAGAACCCAACAATGTTCCTTATTCTTCTAGATAAAGAAACAAATCTACTATGATGATGACAGTCAAAAGAAAGCATACATATGAAACACGTGAACACATACCATGACAACAAAAATGAGAGAATATGTTAGCCAAAAGACATATATGAGTTTGACACAATGAATTTCTTCTTCAGTTAGAGTAGATAGTCATGTGTTGCTTAACTAAGGGGTATATTCTGAGTGTACTTACACACACTAGATGGTGTAGCCTACCACACACCTAGGTTATATGGGACAGCCCATTGTTCCAAGCCACAAACATGCATAGCATGTTATGGTACTAAATGCTGTAGGAAATATTTTTTAAATGGTAGGCATTTTTGAAGCTAAACATAGCAAAGGTATAGTAAAAATACGAGGGGAGATCCCTCCCCCCAAAAGGGAATTATCTTTTGGAAGGCCCCTTATGTACACTTGGAATTTGTTCCTCCCCATCAGTCAATCCAAGTTTTTTTTTATTTTTTAAAAAAATATTTAGGGTACGATGCAGGGTTAAGTATGCAAATGTTCATTATGCAGGTACTCTTGTTGATGAGGTGTGCCCCCACCACCCCTGGCAGTTTCCCACTACTGCCAGTCCTGTCCCCGCCCTCCTCTGGCAGTTTTCCACTACTGCCAATCCCTTTCTTATAGTATTACGATAGTTGTTCAAGGTTCGCTTATGAATGAGAACATGTGATACTCGGGTCTTTGTTTTTGTGATAGACCACTCAGTATTATAGCCCTTAAGTCCATTCAAGTTGCTGTGAAGTTCATAATTTTGTCCTTCTTTATGGCTGCATAATATTCCATTGTGTATATGTACCACATTTTTTTAATCCAGTCCTCTTTCGATGGGCAGCACAGTTGGTTCCATGTTTTTTCTTTTCTTTTTTTTTTTAATTTTTATTTATTTATTTATTTATTTTTTGAGTTGGAGTCTCACTCTGTTGCCCAGACTGGAGTGCAGTGGCCGCTCCCGGCCACCACAACCTCGACCTGCTGGGCTCCGGCGAGCCTTCCGCCTCAGCCTTGCGAGTAGCCGGAACTACAGGCGCGTGCTACCATTCCCGGCTAATTTTTTTTTTATTTATTGTAGAGATGAGGCGTCGCCTGCCCAGGCGGGTCTTGAACCCGCGGGCTCAGGCAATCCACTCACCTCAGCCTCCCAAGGCGTGGGATTACAGGCTGAGCCACCGAGCCTGGCTCCATGTTTTTTCAATTGCAAATAATGTTGCAATAAACATGCTTGTGTAGGTATCTTTTTCATAGAGTGATTTGAGTTCCTCCGGGTATATTCCCAGTAGAGGGATTACAGAGTAAAATGGATGGTCAATTTTTAGATCTTTTAGGAATCTCCATAGTTTTCCACAGAGGCTGCACTAGTTTACACATGACTGACAGTGTAGAAGTGTTCCCTTTTTGCCACATCCTCTCCATCATCTGTTGTTTTCTGAGTTATTGATGATGGCCATCCTGGCTGGAGTTAGGTTGTATCGCAAGGTGGTTTTAATTTGCATTTCTTTGATGACTCCTGAGGCTGAGCATTTTTTCATGTATCTGTTGGCTGCTGGTATGTCTTCTTTTGAGAAGTGTCTATTCATATCTTTTGCCCACTTGGTAATGGATCTGTTTGTTTTTTCTTTTTGGCATGTTTGAATTCCTTGTAGATCCCAGATGTTAGGCCTTTGCCAGACATACGGTTGGCAAATATTTTCCCCCAGTCTGTGAACTGTCTCCCTACTCTCTCAATGGTTTCTTTGGCTTTGCAGATGCTTGTCAGTTTGATGAGGTCCCACTTGTCTATCTTATCTCTTAAGGAAATGCAGGAGACACCCTCATGGAAATTGGAACTGGCAACCAATTCTCAAGCAAAACCCAAGTTTTTATCTGGAAGTTTTGAGAAGATTGTGTCACGATTTGCAGAAGAAACATCCTGAGTTGTGGCAAACAGGTGACTGATTCTTCCACCATGACAATGAACTTGACGATACCACATTGCGTGTTCAGCAGCTTTTGGCCAGAAAGTGGCATGACCCCTGTGCCACACCCTCCTTATTCACTTGTGCTCACTCCGAGTGACTTTTCATCACCCAGGATGAAAAATTCCCGCAAAGTGAAACATTTTGCTGATGTGGAAGAGGTGGGGGGGGGGAGGCAGAAGCACTAAACGGCATCAAAATTAATGAGTTCAAAAACTGTTTTGAGCAGTGGAAAAAGCATCTCACTAGGTGTACTACATCAAACAGAATATTTTGAAGGTGATTGAAATTTAAACATGTAAGAATAAATACACAATTTTTAATACATAAATTCTGTTTTTGGGGAGTTCCCCTAGTATGGTATTATAGAACCTTATGGGACCATCACTGTATATGCAGTCATTCATTGACTGAAATATTGTTATGCAGTGCATGATTGCAACTGGAAAGGAATGTGTGTGTCAATGGGGGGGTGGTGAATATCAATGATAACAAGACAATAAAAGATTTGATCTTTGAATGCATGTCTAATTGAGATTTTACATCAGGGTTTTGTTATTTTAATCTTATATT
>CAUYQG010207417.1:0-23856 GCA_963574415.1 Tarsius wallacei
GGGGGATGGGATTAATGATACTAAATATCTGTCTGGGGACGGGGAGACACCTCTTATCACCAAGGGTGTCTGAACGAAGCATATTTGTATACCTAATCCTTAACTGTACCCCACAATATGATAATAAAAAAATACTGATTATTAACCCATAAAAAATAAAAGTAAAAATAAAAATAATAAAAAATAAATAAATAAATAAAATAAAAAAAGAAGGGTTCTCTGTTACCTCCCCAATGTGCTGATGCTCCTGGCTGTAATGCCTCCCTGAAACATTCATTTAAGCCCCATAACCACAGGACCTGGGGTCTCCCAACTCCTACTGACCTCACACAGCAAAAAGTACTCCCCCATACCTCACTCCTATCCAGCAATCCAATTAAAGTAAATAGCCTTTAGGCTAATACCTCTGGTGTGTATAAGCAAGACAAAGGTGATACCCAAAGCAGAGTGGTTCTGATAAAAAACACAAGCTGCATCATTATCATCATTGTCTTTGTTATTACCATTATCATCATCACCATCATCATAATCACCATCATCAAAATCATCACCATCACCACCATTATCATCACCATCTTTACCACCACTCTCATCATCATCATTGTCATCAACACCACAGTAATACCATGGACATTTACTGAGTGCTTACTATATACCGGGAGCTGTCCTAAGCACTTTAATTGCACTGTCTTGTTAAACTTATCATATGATGTGGTCCTGCCACTATCCCCACCATAGAAATAAGAAAACAAAGATTTGGAGCAGTAGTATAATTTGCTTACAGCCACCAGGCCTGAGGGCAGTGCTGGTTTAATACTGAATGAACAACTCCAAAGGTCAGGCATACTCTTACCTACTCTGACTCTTCTCCCCTCAAACTCACTTCTCACCCTGAGTTGCTGTAGAAATATTCCACTGGAGACCCCCAAGCCCCAAATACAACCCTGCAGTGCCTCAGTCTCTGCATCTAGGAAATGGGAGTAGTGCAACATCTGGCTCTGGACAGAGTGGCAGACCTAAAGGCACCCTGTGCCACAAAAGGAGATTGGCGCACTTTGCTAATCTCCTGTCCCAGGCCAGGCACTTCCCACACAGTATCTTCTTTAAACTTCACCACAGCCCAGGAGGTGAGCAGAAATTCACTTCTCTATTTTACTTGTGAACCTAGGTTCATAGAGTGAGCCCAGGCTCAGTAATTTCCAAGCCTTTGCTCTTTCTGCTGTCCCCAGCTGTCACCCCAACCAAAGGACAGATTCCACATGCTGAGCCAGGACCAAGGTCCCTCTATCTGACCCTGTCAGAGAAGCAGGATCATTCCCTTCACATTCACTTAGAGCAATTAATGAGGCAGTGATATGTTTGCTTTGCATTTTCAGAGCAGGCAGCCATCCTGGGCATGGCTCCTTCCTCATAGGAAGAAACACTCAATGGCTGGAAGAGGATGCACAGCCCTGGGGCTGGAACTCCTGTTCTGCTTCTCCCTGGCTCTGGAGCCCAGCAGGGTGCCTGGACAGTTTATAAAGCTTTCCTTTACCTACTTCCTTTGGAAGCTAAAACTAGCCAAATTGGAAAGGACACTGCCCCTCACAGAAAGTCATGATTTTTTAAAAATTGGCCACTGAATTAAATGTGCAAATAGTGTTCCCCGTTACACTGTCTTTTTTTTTTTTTTCCTCATCTTTTAATTGGCTTCTGAGGTTTCCCACTGAGCCTGGATCACAGCTGCTGTCCCTGATGGGAATGACCCTGAGGCCACCCAAGAGGTCTGAGCACTTGAGCATCCTATTTGGGTATGGAGGAGGCAGATAGGGAAGGGTAGAGACAAGGGGAAGCCATCGGGTCCCATTTACTACAGCTCTTTAGCACCCTCCCCTGCGGGTCTGGGCAGTGGTCAAGTCCAGAGTCTAGAAACCCAGGACTTCAGAGTCTCAACAACAGAGTCAAAGCACCCAGGTATCAGTGGAAAGGCTTTAAAAAGTGCCCGGCTGTGAGGATGACCCAGGCAATTGTTTGAGTTATGAAAAAAAAAAAGTCAGGCAATGATTTTGGCCCCATGTAATATCAAGCCTGCCTGCTCCTCCACCCCAACACTGCAAGTGCCCTGGGGGATCTGGAATGAGTGGCAGAGATGAGGATTGGAGTCTGGTGGGTCACAGGAGGGGAAGAGAGACCTGTCCAAGATCACTCTGCAGTCCTGCTCCAGGCAACAGAGGTCAGTGCTCCAGGCACAGGGCCAAGGTCAGGAATCATCAGGTGATGCTGAGAGTGGAGGAGAAACAGCTGGGAGCAACAAAGGGTGGAATGGGGTCAGGGGGAAATCCTGCATCACCATCTCCCACCACACCAGAGAGTTCTTTATGATTGGAGTGGGAAGCATCTCTCAGGTTCAAAGGCCAGTGTGGGAGCTCCCACACACACACCCCTTTCCGCACACACACACACACACAGGTGCACACGAGAGCCCGGATTTGTTTGCCTATTGCCACAAGTGCCAATAGCCAGAAGCCCTAGGGATAGAGAGGCCCTGTACTGGGTTCCATAGCAGTCTTGCCTGTTTCTCATAAGGTGATTGAGGAAAGGTTTGTCAAGGCTGGGGTTTGTTTATTGCTGTTGCTTCTTCCCTGAATCCCCATTGGAGGAAAGATGCACTGCAAAGGGCATGTACTCAGCCCTTCCAGAACGTGAGTACTTGGAGCAACGAGACAAGCCCATTTGCACACACATTAATAACATGCAAAGCTCTTTAGGCTGATTACTTGATCATCACAGGAAGTTGCCATGGTGGTTGCCAGGAGGCTGAGCTCACGCCTGTGAACTCACTCAGTGAGGCACAAAGCAAGGGCCGAGCAGCCTGAGTGCAGGAAGCCCAGAATGAGGCTGCCAAGCAGGAGTGCAGCCCATCTGGGCTGTGTGCCCTCCCTGTGGCCCCAGCAGGCAGAAGAAGCAGAGGGAGCACCTCCTCGGGGAGCCACACTCAGCTTCACATGCATCAGCTCACTGTGGGCACAATCATGAATTACTCTTCCCTTAGAATTACCTGAGCTACTTACTCCCTGTAGAGTCAAAGAATGGCAGAGAGGACACCTTCAGCCTGGTGCTTCCAGATCATGACACTCACCTGCTCACAAACGTCCAGTGACTTCTCTTTAAATTGAAACCAAGTCCAAAATCCTCTGATCCAGGACCCTCCCCACCTTCATCTGCCACCACCCTCACCCTGGCTCACCTGGATCCAGGCACACCCTCCTCCTCACTTATCTTCCAATGTGCTGAGCTCACTCTAGCCTCAGGACCTTTGCATGTGCTATTCCAACTGCACAAATCTCTCTGCAGCCAGATCTTGCTTTACGGCCTCCATCACATCCTTCCAGTCTCTCCTAAGCACCTCCTTCTTGGTGTCACCATCCCTGATGACTGCTGTTAGGTAGTGCCCCCCTAACCATTCTCTTTTTACCTAACTTTATTTTTCTTCTTGGCAGTTATCACTACCTGAATTACTTTTGGTTTATTAATTTATTTGTTTAGTGTCTGACCCCCCCACCACCTCCACTAACATGTTGGCTTTTGAAAACAAGTACTTTGTCTGTCTCAGTCCCTGTGTATGCTCAGAATCTAGAACTGAGCCTGGTCCATATTTGCTGCTCAGTTAATATCTGACCCATTTCACGACAGGCAAACTGTGAAAGGCCAGGAAGTGGCCTACAGTTATATAGGTAACTGGGCAGAGCCAGACCAGGTGCTTGTGTAAATCTTAGTTCAGGGCTCTAGAAAGCTACTGAGTATGATACAGGGAACTGAGCAATTCCCTAAAGCCTCACCGATGCCCTCAGTGACTCACTGAGCATCTACTCTGCATGGCCCTTACTATGCACTTCAGGGAGCAACTGAGAACTGAGGGTTGGTCCCTCCTGGCAAGTGAGATGTGGTTTATTAAAACATGAAAATCAAGGTCATAGCTCAAGTGAATAATAATGCCTGAGCCCTGCCCTGGTCTGGTCTGCCTCCCCTGAGATGCTGCACCCATAGCAGGGACTGGGGGAATAAATTTTGGCAGCAGAATATAGAAAGTGTGTGGCTTCCTTAGGACTGCCAATGGGCAAGAAGCCTTTGCCGCTCAGACCCTAATAGCAAGCTGCTTCTCATACTAAAGATTAGGCAGGCCAAAGCCCTCACCACCCAGAACAGAGAGGGAACTGACAGTGAGTGTGCTCCCAGTGTAGAAAAGAGAAATCTACAAAACCCCTGAACTGGAAATAACCGGTCCTGGGACAAAAAACAACTAGCAGCAGCATTGTGGAGGATTGTCAGAGAGAGCAAACCAATCCCAATGATAAACATTTATACAAAGAGCTGACCTTCACACAGGAACAACCAAAGATGCCTGTAACTGCTAAAGAGCTTAATTAGCATTTAATGTGGACTTTGAGCAACAAAGAATAATAAGAGCAAGAACTTCCTGCAAATACAGCTGACTCCTGAGCAAGATGGATTTGAACTGCATGGCTCCACTTATATGGGGATTCTTTCAATAAAAGTTACACCGAGCGTACCTAACTCTACCAACTCCCCTTAGCACTCCACCTCTCCAGCCTCTGTCATACTGAGAGAATCCCTGCTTCTCCTGCTCCTCCTCCTCTTTCTTAGCCTACTCAACATGAAGATGACAAGGATGAAGAACTCTGTGATGATCCACTTCCACCTAAATATATTTTCCTTATGATTTTCTTAATAACATTCTCATTTTTCTAGCTTACTTCATTGTAATAGAGTATATAATATATTAACATAAAAAATACGTGTTAATTGCCTGTTTATGTTATTAGTAAGGCTTCTGGTCAACAGGTTATTAAGAATTAAGTTCTGGGGGAGTCAAAAATTTATGCAGATTTTTGACTGCATGGGGGGTTGGTGTCCCTAACCCCTGTATTGTTCAAGGGTCAACTGCACAAAGGAGAACCCTAAGGCCAATCAGCAATGTCCTTCACAGACCTCTAAAAATAACAAGAGTGTTGGAGTCATAGAAAATGAGGGTGGTGCCTTTGAGGCTCCAAAGAAAGAAATGGGGACTTTTAGTACCACTGTGCTAAGAATGATTCCCGATTCTTAGCAAGAAAGAGCTGGGAAAGGAGAACAGGACTCGCTTCACACTACTTCCATATTTAATAAGCTTAAGTTGACAGTATATAAGCGATAAATCAGACGTTGCCACTTGGCAGTCTGTGAGCCTTATCAGCCCTGCCACAGGCAGAGTTGGCCAACAGAGAGTTTTAAAAATTTGTAATTAGTTACAAACATTTTAAAATTAAGAGATTTTCACAGAAAGTCCAGATTTCTGGCTCCTCTTGAGACACAAGAAGCAGTGACCACACTGGGCCTCCTTGTGTGAGTCTTGGTGGAGCCTGACAGTCCCCTTCAGGGTAGGATGTATCCCTTAATGCCTGTAATTGCTACACTCTCAGTTCTTATAGCCCACATATTCCCTGCCTTAACGTCCCTGCCTGGATGCCATAGGCATTTGGATTTATGGCATGGCTGTCATTCCAAAGGATGACTCTGGCCATTCTTCTCTGAACTTTGGGTTGTCTTCACATGCCCCAAGTTACAGAATTATCCAAGAGTAGTTCATGTAGTTGCCTGGATAGGATGGCCCCATTCGACCATCATAGAGTAGAGAGGAACAGCAGACATGCAGCCCTCTACCCACACTGCTTTGTGAGATGTGAAGCCATCTCCAACTGGGTGTTCACAGTTGGGCACCCAATTCTCCAGCTCACAATTCTCCTTGTGTGTGCATTTTCTCTCTCTAGTTTAGCCTTGCAGTTCTTCAGAGGCAAAGACCACATTTTCTCCCCCAAAGCACCCAGTGCAAGAGGTCCAGGTATGGGGCTCATTCTATCTTGGTGGTGGGCTGGCCACTGATAGGCTGCTGAGAAATGCCTTCTCGTCTGAAGAGTAACTCTACAGGCAGAAAGCACCAACGGCTGCTCCTCTTTCTATCTGCCTAGTAACCTGAGGAACCAATCCTGAGCAGCTGTGCCAGCTTGGATGCTCCAATGAAAGCCCAGATGGGAGGTGCCCTATGAGCTCCCACTCTTCCCCTGAGAAGGACCCAGAAGTGCCCAGCCAGCATCTGGAGCTCCACGAGCACTAAGCCCCTCTCTGCCACCCCTCCCTATGGACTCTCCTCTCCAACTGAATGCCAGACAACAATCCAGTCCTCCACCCCAGCTGGGCTGACTGAGGGTAGAGAGCATTTGCCACTTTTTGCTAGCCCCTTCCCCTTATCACCAAAGGTGCACCCTGCATCTGGTTTTCTTACTTGGCTCTGGTAGCTGTGCTGCCTGACAGAGTGAGGGGGGAGCCATCCTTCTGCCAGGTTGGCCACAGTTCCCCCTCCCTAAGCCATTAACACTTCTGACCTTGATCCCAACAGCTCCAGGTTGGTTCTACAATCTCAGCCCAATACCATCTGCAGATACGATAATGAAACTACCATTCATAGAGCACCACCGCTGCACTGAGCCTTCTCATGGGCTTTATCTCACTTAATTCCCATGGCAACCCTATGAGAAGGTGTTAATAACCCAGATTATAGACCAGCAAACAGGCTTGAAAAGATGGCACCAATAGCAAAGCTGGAATCTGACTATGTGTCTATTTTCTCCAAAAAAACAATGCCCCTTCCTCTATGCCAACAGCAGCCCCAGGTCCAGAAGAAGCATCATTGTGAGCATTTAAAAGCCTTGTGTTTCCTCTGTACAGAAGATAATAGATAGAGTAGGTGAGGAAGGAGAAGAGGGGGACAACCTTGGGTGTGCTTCCCTGTCTCTTATTATTTAAAGTAGTTAAAGTCCTGCCTTTCACTATAGTTGGAAACCTACCACCTGCCCTCCCTGCACCCCAGTGTACCCAGGGCTTCTTAAATGGGGTCAGGGGTACACATAGACTTTTGCTGGTAAACGTTTCTTGTGAGATCTTCCAACTGGTTCTTTTCTTTCACACCTTCACACTGTCTCTTACAGCAAACTCTTTTCTCCCCAGTCTCTGTGACTCCAATTGTGGACCACACTCCTGTTCCTTGCTTTCTTCCTGACATCACTCAAAGCACACACAGGTGATACTGCAGATGTGCAGGTAACACACTGGGGAGAGGAAGAAGCCACAGCATGCCTTGCATGGCCAGCACCTGGAAAGAGGCGGAGACACACCCATCTACCTTGTCACTTCTCTCCAAGGTCCACCGACCCAGCATCAGGTCATCAGCACAATCTCTGATGTCAACCCCTAGCCCACTTCAAAATTTGAAAAGTTGATCTTGCTCAGAGTCATGGAAGATTTTTCATCTTTCTTAATGCCTCCATGCCCATAGCTTTACATTTTCTGAAACTCATCCTTCTCCCCATCACACAACAGGTACTGGGAACCTTCTGGGTACCTATCCTCATGTTAGGCACTGTGAGAGAGAAAAGAGGGAGACCTGCACCCCATAATACCTCACGCTTAATCCTTAGAAGAACCTCATGAATCTAGTATTATTATTTCCATTGTTCAGATGGGGAACCAAAGCTCAGAGAACTGCTTGGTAAGGAAGTGGGTCGGGAGTGGGGTCATGTCTGTCTGGAACTCTGCCCTTCCCTGTCCCATAGATAGCAGGGTTAAGGAAAATACCTCCACGCTCTCTGGTGCCCAAAGGGTCCCATGATAGTTGCTCTTCTCTTTGTCCAGGGAGAGACAGAGACAGCCCACCTGTCTTCTCCTGCTCTCAGCAGGTATGTTGATAGAAGCCTGCAGCTGGAAGCAGGGAGGTTCCTCATTCCCAGATAAGCTCTCAGAGGTGTCCATTCATCCTCCTCCATGGCCCACCTGGCCATGTTCACCAAGTCCACTCTATCACATTCTCAGAGAAAAATGGGCATTCCTTTGATATGTTAAGGGTAACAAGCCTTTCCCTACCCCCAACTGCATGTAGTGGAAAAGAGCTGGGTTTTTAGTCAAGGTGCTCTGAATTCATAGCCCAGCTCTGCCCCTTTTCATCTATGGGACCTCAGGCAAATCTTGTACCCCCCATAGGCTCAGAGCTCTATCCTAGCCTTTCCCTACAGCAGTTTTGAGATCAGGTGAGGTAAAGGGTTTGCATAAGATGAACTTGATAAATAAAGGCCATTTCCATCCCTCCTTCTGTCTCACATCCTCCTCCTCACCACCCTCACCCCAAAGTAGAGCAATGTTGAAGCAAGCAAGAGTTGGGAGGCACATGGTCCCAGGTTACCCACAGACCTGCCAGCCATCTGCTTCTTCCCAGGAAGCTCATCTGCACTCTGGACAATGGTAGATGGATAACAAAATGATCCCAACTCTCCACCTCTTACTGCATCCACTCCCTTTGCAATGTGACTTTGCAGTTTCCCCCTCAAGTGCAGTCTTCCATCCAGAGACAGTTTCTTTACCCCGCCTGTTGGGCTGACCTCATGGCTTATTCTATCCACGACTGCAGCAGAATCGCAATGCACCAAACCTGAGCCTGGGCCTCAGAGGGCCCTGAGCACTAACACTGCTCTTTTGAAACATCGCTGCTGCCACCAGAATAAGCCTGAGCTAGCGTGCCTGATGAGGAGTTACCCGTGGCCTGGTCACCAGCTTACAACTGGTCACTACCATTCTCAGCAGTCAGCCCAGATGCGTGAGCCTGCCCAGCTGAGATCTGTTGAGTCTGGCCCAAGTCTGCTGACCAGGAGGCTCATGAGTAACAACACCTGATTATTGTTTCACGACATTGAGTTTTAGGATAATTGGTTACAGCCAACTGATGCAAAGGCCCTCTTCTCTCCAAGGGATCTAGCAGTTTGGGCACAGATAGCAGGTGACCAAGGCCAAGTTCCTGCCAGTACCAAGCGAGGAATCCTTTTGGCGGATACCACATCCAGAGGATGGTACCAGACATGGACTGTATGGCACTGACAGCTTCTCTGAGATGAATTCATATCAATTTAGATAACCTCTCCTCACCTCTGCCACTCATGACACCCTCATGCCTCCCAATGGCTTCCCTACAGAGCTCTTCATCCAGCTCTTCCATCAACAAAACAGGCTGACTCACCTCGGTCTCAGGGGTGAGGCTCCCCCAAGCTGAATGCCCCTGGGAATCAGGGAGCAGAAAGGGTAATTGAGCCATCTCAGCTGCTGGAGGCTGTTTTCCTTGTAAATGCCTGTTTCTCATGCCTGCTGCCTCCCCAGCCAAAGAGCCTACCTGCTAATAAGCCACAGAGACTCCCACAGGGAGGAGCTGACACTTTGCTTGCTATTTAATGGCCTGCAAAGGAAAGAAAGGACACCAGGTGCCTTCAGGCCCACGCTTCAGGTTCACAATGCCTCTTTGACCCCGGGAAGAAGCAGACAGGCCTCTCAGACAGTCCTAGTAAGACCTTCAGCACCCCTGAGTGCCAGCCATGGAACGGCATGATTCAGGATATAACTAGAAATAGAAACAGCACTCAACCAGAACATAAACACCAGAAAGTCCAGCAGCATTCAGACATTCTCCCTTGATGGTTGCTTGGCTGCTCCTTTGAAATATCAAAAATCAAACATTCAATTCTTTCAAAACAATGTTTCCCTCAGGTGCCCCTGCCTGGCTGGAGCGTTAAGAATGTGTTTAGTCTGCCTGCTGGGCAATCAAGACACTACACAATGTTGGGGTGACAGCAGAAGTCAGTACTCCTAGGATCCCACCCTTCAACAGTCCATTTGCCAATCATCACGCGTAGGCCCCCAAAAGGTGATTAACAGTGATAAACAAGCCCCAGTTCCTGTCCCTAACACTTCCAGGTCACACGGGGAGGAAGACGCAACAGTCACAGCACAAGTGGTGGGTCCAGGGTTGGCTCTGGAATGAGGTAGCAATGAGGCACATTCAGGATATGGCAGGTCCTGTAAAATATGCCAATGCTGTCATAGAGAGGGACAGTGGGCCTACAAGACCAGTGCTGGCTGGCATCTGGAAGAAAGCTCACGGTAGCTTCCCTGGCATGCAGGGGGTTTGGAAAGATGAGCAGGAGGGTGGGGACAGAGGAGGAAGGGGACAGAGGAGGAAGGGGACAGAGCCATGTGGAGTCTTGAATGCAGGCCCTAACAGAACAGCTCTCTGTTCCCTTCCCCATCTCAGCCAGACCCGAGTTAGGCTGCCTCTTATGGCTACTGAGTTCCAAGCTCACCAGAACAAATTCTAGAAAACATCCCTTCTTTGTGATTTCATTTCTAAGAATTTCTAAGAGAAAAATATGAATTTCTCAGATTGGAAGCACTTTTGCTAAAGCGCTAAGGCTTTAAAATCAGTAAACATAGGATATAATTAAATGCAAATGTGGGGCCATATTTAAAAATTAATCTTCTATAATTAATTAGTAATTTTAAATATTCTGGTAAATGATACTTAAATAGCACAGAATTATCCTAGCTCTGAGTGATAAAGTTGTCTGCTAAAGATGTACCGTGTTGGAGTGAGAAATATTTGCATATATCATGTGGGACAACAGAACATTGAGATTACTTAATTTACCTTTGCTAGAAATATATTAAAAAGCACAGTCTTTATATTCAAATTGTAGGAGGGAGCTTCACTCACTGCACCAAACTCTGAGAAGCAATTGATTTGAAGTCAGGAGTTAACCCAGGCTGTGCTTCTATTAAGGATTAAATTGACCTCCAGCCAACGAGGAAGGGGGAGTGCAGGGAGTGGCCCCTTTCATCTTTGTCCCATCACCCTCACCTAGTCTATCCAGCCTGAGCAAAAGGTGACATCCATTCCTGGAGCAATGGGAAGATGTCCCTCCAACCAGCTATCCTCCTCCATGTTCTTTCTCTCATTCTTCTGTCTACAGAAAGAGACTGCTGGTATCTATCTAACTGCAAAGGTCAATGCCACCTGCTGCAACTGTCACTGGGTAACTACTATTGCTTTCCCAAAGACATAATGCCATCCCCAGACTACTCTGCCACCAGCAATGCCATCATCCTGATGGACATGTATATGCAAATTGATGTGTGAGTCTGCACAGGTGCATGTTTGTATAAGTGTGTGTCAGTGTCCACAGGGCTATACTAGTCTGAGGGTTTAGTTGTACCAGTATATATGGCTGTTTGGTTGTATCATTGGATCTGCCTGAGTCCATGTGAATGTACAGGTTGGGGGGGTGGGGGTTGCATGCCTGGTCTCCCATACCTGCCTGCACTGCTGCTTACCACCAACCATCCCCACATACTCATCTCTCTACACCCTGTGCTTCCCTGCCATGTGCTACACCTGGACCCAGGAAGGTCTCACTTCAGGAGCAGCCCTGGTCTCATTTGCTGACCCACCCCAGCCTAAGGCAGAGTTCTTAGGCAAACTTAAGCCTTCCCACTAGTCGAAGTTTTAAGACCAAAGCCCTTGCTGATAGGCTAGCCTAGGAGCTATTGACCAGCCAAAAAGGCAATCAAGGCACACACAAAATAACCTAACTTTAGGCCCTTTCTATAGGAAGTAAAAAGTATAAAATATCTATTCATTTAGTCCTTCAGCAGCTGCTGTGGACTCAGGCCTCATGATTCTCTCAGAAGATATAATAGCGAACACCACACAGTCCCTGGTCCTAAGGGCACCACATTCTAGTGGGCGGGACAAGTTGTCCAACATCTGCAGGATGTGCAAAAAAGGACAGTGCCCGAGCTGCTGAAGTCAAGCAGCCTGCACCTGTTTCCTTGTGAACTGGGAGGAAGGAGTGGCAACTCTTTTCCATAAAGCACACAAATGGCTTTAAATCATTTAATATTTCTACTCTTTTCAATGAAACAAAAGACTGGGAAAGAGAGGAGTAAATACACAGGAACAAAAGGAAAGAGGGAAGCTTATGCAGAGTAGAGACAGAGGCTCAGAAATGAGGAATGAGAGGTAAAAGGCCAAAGTCATAGATTCCCCCAAATGCCTACACACCCAGAAGGGGCCTCAATGGATAAGAGCTCTGGGGCACAGCCTCTCTGCTGGACACTGGGAATGCCTAGCAGAACTGTTGGCATTGTGTGGCCACAACCTTCGATGTCATGGCTAGTCTTGGAGAGAAGGTAATGCTCCTGTGTTCCTAGTAAGTTTCTTGATATAGTTCCTGATCCATAGGAGGCCCTTTGCTGGGTAGGTATTTGACTGGATGGATGGATAGATGGATGGACGGACAACAGATGGACAGATGGATGGAATCTCCTCCATGAAGTTGAGATGAAATACACGACCAAAATGACTGTGGACTGGAGTTCTCTCCAACAACCCAGACCTGGAGAAGAACAAGAACAATAAAACATATAAACTGCAGGCTGTTAACCTTGTACTTTCTGAAAAGGACCCCAAGAATAAGTCGGTCCTGAAGTTTGGATTCCCTGCCCCAAACCGGGGGCTCTTCCTGCTGACAACCCAGCCTTAACTCAAGCCACTCCCTTCCTGCATACCCATGGCAGCAACTATATGACATACAAGTCTCTGAATATGCTGGGGGTCTCCTGACCAGGAGACCAGAGTGTTGTCACCCCCAGGCTCATCCTCCAAAAAGGGGAGCCTCTTGACATCCTTTTAAGATGATGTACTGATGGTTGCTAAGACTGTAATGTAAAGGCCTCAAAGGAAGGCATATGGAATCAAGGCTGAGCAACAGGGAGGGTTCTTGAGTAAAGGCCTGACAAATAAGCCCACAGCCCCCCCAC
The DNA here is from genome assembly GCA_963574415.1 of Tarsius wallacei. NCBI lineage: Eukaryota > Metazoa > Chordata > Mammalia > Primates > Tarsiidae > Tarsius > Tarsius wallacei. The sequence continues at coordinate 12,727 of CAUYQG010207417.1, forward strand.
CCCACCTCCTGACAGATCCCAGTACCTCAGATAGCTGCAGCTTTCACCCACTCACTGCCAAGGTCAGGCTTCTTGAACCTGAGACCCCAGCCAGCATGGCACCTCTTGAAGTGGGATCACAGAGAGGCTGGTGCGATGTGCCCCCTAGGCCAAGAGCCACCCACAGTGGATGGATGCCATCAGCAAAATGTAAGATTCAAGCAGATCCATCTTCCTCACTCCCTCCCATTCAGCCAGGTTTTTCAAGTAGGGAAAGGGAGAAGTTACAGCTGTAGAGGCCACATAAGCATCCCTAGGTGAGCTCAATATTGACATAGAGCCAGAGGCAGTAAAGTCTGAGAGGTCACTTACTTCTCCATAACAATGTTTTGCATTTTATAAAATTCAGGACATGTTCTGGCAGAGGGTCACCCTTGTGAACATCATCTATCCTTGTCACAATGAAAAGTATGGGTCAGTCTGCTCAAGTCCAGGCAGTGCCCAGGGGTAGTGACAAAGCCTTCAAGCAGGGATGACATTCCCAGGGGTCTCCTAGAGGAACTGCTGGGCTAGCCAGTCAGACAGGTCATGTTCACCTCACCTCCAGAGTCCAAATTCCTTCCCCACCACACTTAGTAGATACATTAAAATTATTTGAGCAAAAGCACCCTAAAAGCCTCTGCCAGACCCTGGCCAAAGGTAGCCAAACCATACCTTCCTCCACAAAGCTAGCACGGCCATATTTCCCCACTCCAGTAGGTACACTATATTCTCCAGAGTCATCACAGCATGGAAGAGAGTAGCTCCGGAGTGGATCAAATCTGGATTTGAATCCTTTCAATCCTTTAGTGTCTAACAGTATGACCTTAAGCCAGTCATTTAACTTCTTTAGCTTTTCAGTTTCCTCATCTCAAAATGAGAGGATTAGGAGATGCACACAAAGGGCCAGGTCCATGGTGGGCACCAGGAAACCACACTTCTTCCTCTCCCAATGGCAGGCACATGGAACTAGAGATCAAGACTCTCATCAGCTGAAGCTGAAGACAACAGTGGGGGCCCAATGTCCAGGTGTGTTCTTCCCCTCAGTCTCCAGTCAACACTCCCAGGGGCTTGTCTGATGTTTGGAGCGGCCACTCTGGAGGCACCCCAGCCCAAAGCACCCAGCAAACAAAGACTTTGCAAACACAGCCTGGGGGACTGGAGAAGCAGCAGTCCAAGGCTGAGTCAAGCATATCCAACACTGCAGGAGTTTGCATAATTAACCACTTGGAAATAATATCCTTAGGCCAGTCTTGGTTGTGTGGTAAATCCTCATAGAGCCTAGAAGCAGAAAGGGGTTGAATTCCTCTGGAAGGGAAAGGCAAGAATATGTGCAGTGAAAAGAAAACAGATGCTTCTTGAGAAGCTCTATGCTGAATGTCTCATCATAGCTGCCATCTCCTCCATCCCTATTTTGCAGATGAAGAAACGGAGGTTAAAATGGAGGACAACTGCCCAAGGGAACACAAATAACAAGTGGGGTAGCTGGGACTTGACCCCAAATCTGTTTAACTCCAAAGCCAATAGTCTTTCCATTCCCAAGCTTCACAGCAGAGCTGTGGCAAGGAAAAAGGAAGCAAGAGGAAAAGGCAAGGAATTGGCAAGAAGAGAAAGGGAAGGAAGCTGGTGATAGGATTAGCAGACACCATAACCAGAGCAGATGCCAGTCGGGGGGGTAGAGCAAGGAGAAAAGCTGTCCAGTGAGCAGACTTTTGCAAACACACTGCTGGAGGCATTTGGAGAAAGGCTGGACACGTTAGTGCTGCTAATCTTAGGCTGCCCATTACTGAACTGAATCACTTCATACAGGGACACATGTTCTGGTGAAAATGTCGAGAGCCGACAGGACATCACAGCCTGGCTGACCACCAGCATGATCCAGGGCCTGATTAGCCAAGATCAGGGCTACCGGCCAAATGTACCAAATTAAGCACTCCGAGTTTTAAGTTCCCCAGTAGTGGGCTTCGTGCTGGCTCCTGATGCATGAGGTAGCATTTTGAGTAACAATTAATTAGAGGGGAAAACAGAATAAGCAAGCAAAGTACATCAAATGGAATTAGTATAATGCTGCCTTTCACTTCATTTTACTTTCAATCAGAGAGGGCCAACAAGGTGGCAGGGGTTATTCGGACAACCTGTTCAGTCTGTCCCTGCTCCTAGGCACACCACATCCCCAGCACACCCACCTCCAAATTCAACCCAGACCAAAGAGAGAGACCTGCCAACCCCAGCTTGTAACCTCTCTCTCAACAGACCACTGGGGCCAGCATCAATCAGCCAACTCATAGAGCATTTCTAGCTTGTGTGTTCTCCAATTAATGGATTCTTTGTTAAACTGATGGGCCCTGTCTTCAGTAGAAGGTCCCAACCCCAACAGAGGTGCTTTTAAAAGAAACACACACCGATTAGCCCAAGCACCAAAAAAATAAGCATGCATAATGTATTCTTTGATGATATGCAACAGACACCTCCTCCAGGTGCTAAGAAATCCCAAGGCAGACCTGCCCACCTCTGCAGAGTACTGGAAATTTATTTTATCTCTGGAGTCTTATATCTGTCAACAAAGAGAGGAAAATTAAAAAGAAAAAAAAATCAACCTGAGTTTTCCCTTCGAAATCTCTGGCAGTGGCTTATAAACAGGCTTCCTGCCAGCCGTTTGGGGACCAATTAGGAGGCAAATCAGAGTCTCCCACTCCATGACTATGCTGTGGCCAAGCACCCATGGGTCTCCATATTTGTTTCAGCTGTGCACGAGAGGACTGCTTCCTGCAGCCCATCTGAGCCATTCCCTGTGGAGCCCTGAGCCCCACGACCTACCTCATTGATGAAGGAGTGGGCTCCCTGCGGGCTGAGCAGCAGAATGGCACGGCGCAGCGTGTCCCGGTAACGGTTCAGCTCCTCTGTCTTCATGGTAGTGAAGAGGCTGGTGAACACGTGGCTAATGTTCTTGTCCACCTTTTGCAAGGAGACATCAAGGCCCAGCCGCGAGGCCTGATCCAGAAAGCTTTGGAGCCCACGTATATCTGAGCAGCGGGAGAAGAGGAGGAGAGAATTGTCTTTAAGTGTTTAACTCCACCACTCCCCACCCACACAGGTCGCTGCCAGAAACGAGGGTTCAAGTCTGCCTCAGTGGTCCCCAGAAGAGGGGTTGGGGGATCAATTTAGGCCAATTTAGACCAAAATAGTCCTCACCAGTGTCCAGCTCCAGAGTGACTGATTCCCACCATGGAGAGAACTTTCTGCCATCCAGCAGGTCTCGTGGCCAAGCTCCCCTTCACTCTCTATATGGGCTCAGTCATGGCAGTTCTGTCCTCAAGGCTATGTATGCTGGTGGTCCCTGGCCCTGGACCCCAGTTCCCTCTGCCTCCCTCTGCTCCCCACAGCTGAGGCTCCTTGACACTCAATGGTGAGCGTGGGCCACCAACTGACCTGACCGGAGCTGGCTTCAGAAGATGCTTAGTTCTAGCCCTTGGTCCCTGCACTAATCCTGTGTGTGCACAGCCTGCACCATGGCACACCAGCTCTGAGGCTTGGGCCTGAGCATGTCTTTCTTCAGGGACCTCATTTCCCTTGAGGAAAGTTTCCTCTTGCCTATTTTCAGCAGGGTGACTCTTACCTAAGTCCAATCAGAAGCTCACATCCTGACTGGTTCAGGGATGAGCAGAGGGCCCAAAGTGATCCACTGACACTCCACTCCAGCATACTGGTGGCATATCTGGGGGAGAGCCCTGCCAGAACCAACCACCAGGGAATGGGAGTCCAGAAGAGAGTCTGCAACCCAATATAGTTGCATTGCACATTGGTACAAACCTATCCCTGTAAAGGCTGGAGGGTGCTAATTTTTTTTTTTACCCAGGGCCCAAATCTTCTCTTAGCAAGCCATCTGGCTTCTCCAAAGGAAGACATATCCAAGAATGGAACCAACACAGAGACTAGCAGGTCTGAGAGTGAGACACAGTCCTGATGACGTCATTTAAGCCTCTGGGTCCATCTGTGTCTGAAGCCCGTTTCTCCTGGACTTTTCAGTTCCATAAGCCAAATGAATTCTGTTGCTTGCTAAGGTGGGTCATATGCAGCCCAAAGTCTCAACCCACAGGCCACTTTTTCAAAGCCCGGGATGCCTCCTTCATCTGCCCCATCCTTGCATTCCTCCTCCCAAAAGTAAGACCTACACCAGAGTCACACACTCTAAAGGATGTTCTAGGTCTGCCCAGAACCACAAACTACACTATCCCCATGCCCCAGGGTACCCATGGACACATCCTAGCCCATCCAGTCACTGGAAATCAAAACCAAAGTAAACAGTGTTAATTCTACCAGACTTTGTTCCTAACCAGTTCCTCTCCAAAATTGTCTCTGTGCCCATTCCACAAACTTCTTGAGAGTCACACATGACAGGTACCAGGAAAGATGCTGCAGGAGTCTCTGGGCTGTCCATCTTACTAGAGTACAGGCTCCCCCAGTCAGTATAATTCCTGCTGGACTGTGTGATAGAAGCCATCATGAAAAACCAAACACAGTGAAGGAGAACAGAGCACTCTGGCAGTCATGACTGGGGAACTGGGGACTGCACACAGGACCCTTGTTCCCTACCACAGGAACTAGGGCGTGGGCACTTAAGATTTAGTATAGTCCCTTAAACACCCAGGAAAGTCACCTATCACCTTTATGCCTATGAAGCTCATCTGTAAAATGGGGATGGAAGTCACCAATTACCATTTTCACTGCGGCTCTGAGGAACCACAGTTCCTGTGAGGGCCCACTGTTTGTGTCTCCAGGGTCTGTGCCTGGAAGGTCTAGGAAGCCAACCTCCTGATGGTCCATGGGGAGGGCGCAGTAGGGTCCACATGAGAACCCTGAAAGCCCTACTAGAGATGGCATGTGTGTGACAGTCCAGCCATGTCTCAGCCTGCCCCTTATCCATTGGCAACCTGACCCCCAGGGCACAGCCAGGCACCCAAACCTACTCATTTGGCAAAACACAGGAATCTTGTTGTTCCTCTGCCCACCAAGTCAGACAGGAAGGAGGTGCCAGGTAGCAGGGAGGGCCCCCTTCACCAAACCCCAGGGCCAGGACAAGGTAGCTTTTACAGGGCTCCCCACAATGAGGAAAGGTAACCGAGGACCACAAAATGCATTACAACTGACTTAGCTCCCAAGTACACAGGCCTCAGACTGTCAACACCCCTGGGATTCTCAGAGGGGTCATTCAGTTCCCAGAAGCCTATTCAGGACCATGGAGATTTGTAGCCTCAAAGTTTTCTTGAAAGAAAAGGTGAAGAGGTTAAAGATCTCTTCCTAACAGATCAGAGTGGCAGGGCAAATGTGCAGAGATGGCTCAGGACTCCCAACCAGAAACCAAGCGCTGGTGTTACCCGTGGCCTGTCCTCCTCTGTGTACAGCACAATGCCCACCCACCCACCAAAAACTGGAGAATGTCTGTGCACCAAGCAGCCACCCATGCCAAAACCAGCAGTGGGTTGCTGTACAGGGCATGCAACTGCCTTCCATAAGTGCCAATGAGGATTCTCTCTAGATCTGGGCTGTCCAATAACACAGCCACTAGCCACATGTGGTTATTTAAACTTCAATTAATTGAAATAAAACACAATTACACACTCAGTTCGTCAGTCTCACTAGCCATGTTTTAAGTACTACACTGCCACATCAGGCTGGTGGATACTACGATGGACAGCACAGATATAGGTCGTATGGATCCTCACAGAAAGTCCTATTGCATGGAACTGCCTGGAGAGACCACATTTAAGCAGTGTGGTCTAAATGAATTTGGGAAATTAGCTGCCTTCAGGCCCCTGGCAAAGGCATCCCTATTCCCAAGCTTTTTGTCCTGTCACTTTGAAGACCCCTCCAACTCCAACTCTGGCTTTGGCTTCGTGACCTGCTTTGTCTACTGGACAGTAGTAAACTTGATGCAAACGGAGGTTTGAATAAGTGTTTGCGCATTTCCATCTCTGCTCTTGGACCCCGCCACTGCCATGAGAACCTCCCCAGGTCAGCTGCTGGAGGGATGCAGAGATGCACAGAGAAGAGTTAGGCCGGCCCCCAGGCTGCCACCTCCAGCCAAACTCAGATGCACGAGTGAACCCAGAGCAGAACTGCCTGGTTGACCTATAGACTCATAAAAAATAACAAATGACTGTTGTTCTAAGCCACTAAGTTTTGGGATGGTTTGTTTCCTAGCAATAACAAACTGATAGACCAAGGTCATTGGATGCATTATATCTGGTATAGCTTATGAAAACGTAAGTGAAAGAGCAATGCCTATATCTTAAAAAGTCACCACGTCATAGCTCGCTCGTGGCACTGTTCACTCTTGGCTAAGTGTGAGCCAGCCTTGGGGAGACCACATGTACACAGTCAGCTTCTGCAGCCCTGCCCCTTCCCTAGAACACTAATGGTCCTCACTGTCCTATGGCCTTGGTCATCACCCAGATCTGAGCGCAGTTGTTAGGACAAGCATGAAGATGGGACCCCCAAGGCCTGCCATCTAACAGTCCCCACTCCTTCCACGCCTTCTAAGGCCACTGCAAGTCTTTAAAGTGGCAGAAACTGACCACATCTGCAGAGTTTTTTGTTTGTTTGTTTTTTGAGTTGGTGTCTCACTCCGTTGACCAGGCTGGAGTGCAGTGACATGCTCATGGCCACCCCGTTGACCTACTGGGCTCAGGAGATCCTTGTGCCTCAGCCTTCCAAGGAGCCAGAACTACAGGAGAGTGCTACCACACCTGGCTAATTTTTTTTTTTTTTTTTTTGGTAGAGATGAGGTCTAGCCAAGTTGCCTAGGCCATTCTCAAACCTGTGGGCTCTGGCAATCCCCTTACCTCGGCCTCCCAAAGTGCTTGGATTACAGGCTTGAGCCACCGCGCCCAGCCACATCTGCAGAGTTTACCTTCACTGTGAGGGTTTGAATGGGTCCATGGGTCTGGGAGGCTACCACTGCAGCCTCAGGGACCTTGGGTATTATGCCAGCATGGCCATTCCTCTCAGGCTGGGGGAGAAGTCCCCTTCAGTCTCTCCCTTGAACTCCCTCTGCCTAAAACCATCTCAATCCACAAAAATTTATTTCCTCGGGGAATAGGAGGTGCCATGGGCAGGTGGCAAGTGTCTTGGGACCCACAAGTACACACAAAGACATATACACATGGAAAACGCAAGACCTCAGAGCTCCTGCACACCCTTGGCTGCTGCATTCTAGCTTCTGTCCAGGCAGACCCTAATGGGACTGAGCCATCAGAGACTGAGCCCCATTAGTGGCTGGCTCCTCACACTTGAGACTAGTGATGCAGGCTGAAGGCAGGATGCCCAGAAGGCCCACAGCCCCTGGTTACCACCACCTGCTCCCACTTGGTTGAAAAGGTCAACTCTCAGCCTCCTTTCCCTGAAGCTCTTATTCAGCTGCACTTGGTGGGGGTGAGGGGGGTGCTAGAGGCAGAATAACTGGCGAGCACAAGCCAACTTTGCAGCCCTCCTGCCCATTTCCCAGGAATGGAGCCACAGAACCCCACTTCTCCCACAAAAGTTTTCTTTCTGCCATAGACTGAGTTTGCAACGTCAATCTACTGTCCACCGCTGCTCCCCAGAAAGGGAGAATTCCCCAAGAGGGTAAACCAGGGACAGAGCTGGTGGTATTCCCCTGGGCAGCAGAATTGAGTATTCCTGGAGTCCCTTAGCTCCCATGGAGTTCTGGACCTTGTCCCAGGCCCTCTCCGACAAGCTCCCTGTGCAGAATGGTCAACCTCAGCCACCATTGTGGATGCAGTTGCTCCCAACCAGATGCATCACCAGGGAGGATTGCTGACTGGGGTCACATCAGGCCTCACATCAGCCTCATCCCACAAAGAGCATAAGTATGTTTGTTGCACTTCTATTCACAATAGCAAAAAAATGGAACCAACCATGTTGCCCATCGAAGCTGAACTGGATAAAGAAAATGTGGTACATATACACAATGGAATATTATGCAGCCATAAAGAAGGGCAAATATATGGACTTCACAGCAATTTGGATGGATTTGGAGCCGATCATACTCAGTGATCTATCACAGAAACAAAAAACAGAGTACAATATGTTCTCACTCATAAGCGGACCTTGAACAACTATAATACTATAAGAAAGCGTTTGGCAGTAATGGAAAACTGTCAGGGAAGGGGGGAGAGTGGGATTGGCAATTGTGGGAAACTGCTAGGGGAGGGAGGGGCGTACTTCATCAACAAGGGTAACTACATAATCAATGTTTGTATACCTAACCCTGAATTGTATCCCACATCTTTATAAAAAAAAAAAAAAAGAAGGAAATGGCTATGGCCCAGGAAAGAAATTATTCACCCCCAGAGAAAAGAGGCAGCTCAGGGTATACAGGCAAAGTCATCCATTCCTATGAGGAACGTGATGTGATGATGCCCCAGGACAGGCCTCAGAGTTGCTTATCTCCTTCCCAGCTTCTCTACTGCCCTCTTTGGGCTCTTGGGGGCACTGGTCACCAAAGGTCCTCCCAACCTGGCCAAGTTCTCCTGCCAATGTTCACCTGTTCCTTCTACCCTCCAATATCCACTGAGAGCTCTTTCTGTATCAGTCTCTCCCCTGGGTGCTGGAAGACAAAACTGAATGAACCCACCATGTTCTTGCTGTTGTGGAATTACACTTCAGGGGCTGAGAACAAGCCAGAACAAATAAATAGCGAGATAAATAGATAATTTCCTACAGTGATAAGAGTTCTGAAGAAAACAGATGGTGGGCTGAAGGGACTGCGAGGGTGGGAGAAGGAAAGTCCCCTGTAAGGAAGCACTGGTGAGGAGGCAGCTCTGGAAACCTTGCAGGGAAAAACATTCCAGCTGAAAGAAACAGCACATAGAAAGTTCCAGAATTAAGCATCTTTGATGCCAAATGAAGAAGGGCCTTGCTCACCCCATGATGGGGCCTGGCCTGTGGAGCAGCCAGGGAAGGAAGCCAGGGGTCCGCAGACACCAGGGACCACCAGTAGAGGAGGGGAAGATATGGGTCCCTTCTCACCTCCACAGAACAACTTCCTGATGCTCGACCCCTGCACACTCTGGTGCTTCCTGGCCACTCACCTCTCTCCCACTGTGTCTGGCTGTACCACACCTCTCTGTTCTAAAGCGCCTGCTAAATTCATCAACAGACAGGGCACCCTCCTCTGTCTTTGTCTTCTTTGGTTCTCCAGGGTGTCCTACCTGTGACCCTCCCTGAAGCCCTCTCCTCTCTGGACTTCCAGGCATTACATGCCCCTCTACTCCTACCCGTCTCCCTGTCTTCTCCCCTCACACACTCCCAGTCATGTTCCCACTAATCTGGGCTTCCCTCTGGCACTATCTGCCATGCTGTTCACATTTCTCCAAGAACAGCACCACCAGACACAGGCTAACAAAGGCACACACCCTGGGCTGGCCAAGGCCTATCAACTTTTCCTCCTAAACCCATCCCCACTAGCCCTGTCAGGTTCAGGCACCATCAGCTCCTCCCTGGGACTTCTGTCTGACCCTGGTATCTGCCTTCTAATGCATTTTATCAGAATGTTCTCTCTTGAGGTCATATCTTCTAAACCTTCAATGAATAACACAATTTATATAAAAGTTGCCAAGAAATTAATATCCTCAAAAGTATAAGTCAATCAAATTGGGGAAAAAAGCCTTCTAGAGACTGTATTATTGTACACAAAATAAACTCCAGACATCTTGGTACGTAGGAGGTTCTGATCCTAACAGCTTTTCCTATTTTTGTTTTTGTGCCCATCACCCACCCCTACTACCACCACCAAAAGTCATGCACCCTGGGCTCCAGGAAAAGCAGCTCTTTGCCCTTCCCTGAACATCCCCATCCCACACACACATACCTCTAGATGCTCCCAATTTGTAATTTATAGAGCCCTGCTCCTCTGTCAAGACCCAATTCAAACCACACATCCCCCCCGAGTTCATCTCAGATGCTCATGTTGGAATTCATGCCTCCCTCACATGTAATAATGGTAAAGAATATTCATAAGTACTATTAGATAACATATGGGAAGCAAGAATGAGGACTTCATTTCTCTGTACCAATCCCGAGGCTCAGTGCCTAGCACAGAGTCAGGAACAGTAAAAATCTGTGGACTCAAGTTGAACCAAAGCAAGAACCCACCTGAAGCCAGTGGTACTTTAGCAATGACACAATGACCACAAATCTGCTGGACATAAAGCCCTACACAGCAAGGAACTGAATTGAAATTGGGAATTTTTTTAAATCTAAGATTATGGCTGTGACTATCCTTCCACTCCTTCTGAAAAAAAAAAAATCAGATAGTCACGTGGTATTTTAAATACTTTCTTTCTGAAAAGTAATTGAGATGAAAGAACACATTTCAAATTGCTTCCCCTACTATTTTCAATTTCAGAGAAAAGCCCAAGCACTGAGAGTACTTATAAAGAATATTTTACCATCTGTAATGTGTGTGTGTGTGTATATATATATATACATAAAGGCTGCCACCTCACACCCAGAAGAAGTTCACAGTTAGAAGAGTTTTTGGATTATTGACAAATTTTCCAAGGGCTGAGACACAACTTTGATTCTACAGACTTTTTGTTTGTTTGTTTGTTTGTTTGTTTGTTTTCTATCTGGGCCCCCAAAGATATGCTTTGAATTTCTTTCCAGATGTAGTTTTTTCATCATTCAAGTTCATTCCTAAAATTCATGCCCAGGCTCCTCTCCTTATCGTCCACTCCCCTCCCACCACCAGCCACCATGGTTGTCACAGAAGGAGCAACTACAGAAATGGGGTGTGATGAAGGCTAGGTCTGCAAGTGAGGAAGCATCTGCCATTTCCAAGAAAAGGACTCACAAAGACCTGCCTGCTGTTTCCAGTCACAGGTAATACTCTTGCCCTCTGCCAGACTCCATGTGGTGCCTCACCTCCTCATACCTCACACCTCAGCTTCCCAATTATGCGTTCCTCTCCTCCCTCCTCCCCTCCCCTTCTTCTCTTCCTCCCTCCCCTCTCCTCCCCTTCCCTACCCTCCCTTCCACTCTTCCCCTCCCTTCCTCTCTTCCTCCCTCCGTTTCCCTCCTTCTCTGTCTCTCTCCCTTCCCTCCTTTTCC
>CAUYQG010207426.1:0-16390 GCA_963574415.1 Tarsius wallacei
CAAAATGTAATGGTCCAGCCAGGCTCGGTGGCTCAGCCTGTAATCCCGCGCCTTTGGGAGGCTGAGGTGAGTGGATTGCCTGAGCCCGCGGGTTCGAGACCCGCCTGGGCAAGCGAGCCCTCATCTCTACAATAAATCAAAAAAAAAAAAAAATTAGCCGGGCGTGGTAGCGCGCGCATGTAGTTCCAGCTACTTGGAAGGCTGAGGCGGAAGGATCGCCGGAGCCCAGCAGGTCGAGGCTGCGGTGGCCGGGAGCAGCCACTGCACTCCAGTCTGGGTGACAGAGTGAGACTCCAACTCAAAAAAAAAAAAAAAAAAAAGAGAACAAGCAGTAACAGAAATGAATAGCAATGAAATCTAAGTGTTTGTTTTAGTTGAACAGAGATTATTTGGGTGTTGAGGAAAAATCTGTGGTATAGAGAGATAAAAGTATGATCAACAGTAAAGAGAGAGAATGGTGAATGGTTGAGAGAAATTGTAAGCATGCAAGTGTGTGTTAATTGTGGAATTTTAAAAGTGAATACAGAAGAAAACTATGAAAAGATATGGTTTTCCAAAGCACTTGGTCAGCCCCAATTCCACCATCTCTCTCCTCTTCCACTCCCTTTTGCCCCTGCCTTCCCTCATGCCTCCACTCCCAAGCACATCCATGTGCTCCAGCCCACCTTGTATTCTTCCTAGTTGCAGTTGTAGTTCCCAAGGTCCTGACTTTCCTTAACCCCCATTACACCTGCACTAGATTCTACAGAAACGTTTACTCTTGTTTGTTTAAGAGACAAAACAGTTGACTGTATACACAGCTAATGACCAAGACTGTGAATGATGGATTTGCTGTTAGGGAAGGCTTAGTGACGCTTGATTCTTTTAAGGGCCACTTACGGTTCACCTGAGTGTCCAGCTCAGTAGACTCAGGAAGGTTTAAACTTTGACATTCCTTATAATTGTGAGCAGTGATTTGTAAACGACTGCATCAATAGTTTTGTGTTTTGTTTTTTTTAATTGAAACTTCTGATATGAAATTTAGAGATAAATTCTAATGAACTGAAAAACATGGTATAAACCTTTTACAACAGAAAGCTAGAAGCAGAGAAAGGGCCTATGTGATAAATAAAGAGCAAACAGTGAAGAAGCACAACAAAACAAATAGCATAAAAATAAGGTGACAGAATTCACAGGAAACATATCAGTTACAACAATAAATGTAAATTGCTTATGCTCCTCCCTTAAAAGACAAAAACTCTCCAGCTGATTAGAAAACTAAACCCAGTATAGTACCAGACAGAGCAGAATTCAGGGCAAGAAAAATTACCTAAGTGAACAAAGAATCACTTTGGGTTTTTTTGTTTTTTTGTTTTTGAGTTGGAGTCTCGCTCTGTCACCCAGGCTGGAGTGCAGTGGCACAATTATGGCTTACCACAGCTTTGACCTGCTGGACTCTGGAGATTCTTCCGCCTCAGCCTTCCAAGTAACTGGAACACAGGCACGCCCTACCATGTCCAGCTATTTTTTTTGTTTGTTTATTGTAGAGACAAGGTCTCGCCAAGTTGCCTGGGCTGGTCTCGAACCTGTGAGCTCAAGCAATTCACTTGCCTCAGCCTCCTAAAGTGCTGGGATTACAGACTGAGCCACCAAGCCTGGCCCAAAGAATCACTTTGTATTGTGAAAGCCATCTTACAAGGGTAGAGGTACCATTTTATTTTTAAATGTTTTTAGAGTAAGTGAGTAATTCACTTACACATTTTCATTGTTTAAGAAAATGCAGGCAACACAAATGTATCCAGGTCATTTCTCTGATCACAGGTTCTCTTTGGAGGACCAACTTTGTCAATGTTATCTCTCTTGATAAAACACAGCTGGAATACATCATCTAAATTTGGAGTTCAGACACTTATGAAGTCTCTAAGTGCAAAATCCTTCTAGATTTTTACAATGTTTCCCCCCCGTATTTTATACTCATTTTAGCCTTGCTGTATTTGGCAGCAGTTTGGTTTTTGTTATGAGTTTTAGCAGCGTGCCTTTACTGGATTTTTCAGGGCTTTCAGCTCAGTTTTTATTTTTTTAAAAAAACTTCCTCTGCAATTAACATGCATTTTAAATCGTTAAATAATACTATGGCATCACAGGTATAACTGGCACGAATAAGTTTAAGGAGGAACATGTGTGACAGTAAATGCACACTCACCAGGTGGCGAGAGAGGATGCAGGTGGCTTTCCTCCCTGAGCTCCCAGCAGGTCCTCACACAGCTTAAGGGGTAGCAGAGAGGGCAGAGGAACTCATCAAGCTGGTCACATGGAGGTCACACAGGGGAGCTTTTATGCGCACACATCTCTGTGCTCATGTGACATTGTAGCTGTGGGACAGATACATGGAAGTGGAAGTGATAGTCAAAAATGAAGTGCATTTTGAGTGGTGCAGGATTCCGCCAAATTGCCACTCACAAAGCAGTACACTCACGTGGCCATCATTAGTGCGGGAGGCCATTTTCATACACAACCCTCTCCCCCCAAGTTTCTTCATTTGCTCTCTCATTGGTTGGATGACAGGTTGTATCTTATTTTATCCCTCCCATCCTTGGTGACTTGTAAACTTGAGCATCTTTTCATATGCTTATTAACTGTTTAGCCATCGATTGCCTGTTCTTTATTTTTATTTTTATGTTTTTGTTTTTATTTTTGGGGGGGGCGAGACAAGGCCTCACTATGTTGCCCAGGCTGGTCTTGAACTCCTGGCCTCAAGTGATCCTCTTGCCTTGTCCTCCCAAAGTATTGGGATTACAGGTGTGAGCTATCGTACCTGACCTACAATTGCCTGTTGTTATCCTTTGTCTTTTTTTTTTTTTCTGTTGAGTTGTTTATATGTACCTTCTTGATTTATGGCAGCTTTTTAATATATTCCCGATATTGACTATTTAATATTTTCCAATGTTTTCCCCTGTGGCATAGCATAGAGGAGGCAATGGAGTATAGTGGCCTGGGTTTCCTTCTTAGCTCTGCTACTTCCCAGCTGTGTGACCTTGGGCAAGTTACTTAACTTCTCTGTACCTGGGTTGTCTTATATGTAAAATGGGAATAATTTAAGTACCTAACTCTCAGGCTGGTGCAGATTAAATGAGCAACACAGATAAAGAGCTGAAGACAGTGCCTGGCAAAAAGCTGACATTGACCAAGGGCTTATGTGCCTTCTCGCTTTGTTCTTGGTACCTTTCTTCACAAAATCTTTTTTCATTTTATAGAAAATCAGTATTTTTATTTAAACCAAATATTTTGGATATTGTCTTATGACTAGAAAGACCACTCCCAACAGGTACACTTTACAGTGAAAAGGTAACAGTAGAGAGCTATTGTGAACTGGACAAGAAAACAGAGCAGAGTCGATCAGAAACAAAAGCAGACATTGCCATATATATCACACTGTTCTATAGGATGGGACATAGTAGGGCGTAGGGGATAAAAAAATAGCAATTAGGATGACTGGAAATATCTGTACTGAGCTTTGTCCTTTCTTAGGCTACACTGCCCACTGCAGTAGCCACAAGTCACACGTGGCTATTGAACACTTAGCATGTGGCGAGTCCACATTGAGAGGTGCTGCATGTGTAAAATGAACACCAGATTTCAAAGAAGAATTGGAAGGGATAAACACAAAATTCAGTGAACTTCTAAGATGTTAGCTTGAGGCATTATGGGAAAACATACAACAAACACTCCTAAGGAGAACAGGTAGGATAGAGATCCCAGAAGATACCATGGAAAAGTCCTGATGAAAAGAATGATTTTCCAGGAAAATATAAACTACAAAAAATTGACTCGAAATAAAAATGTAAAAACCAGTAACCAAAACAATCATCTACAAGAGATGTGTCACACAAGAATGACTAATGTTCAAAGCACAGAAGAGTCCTATGTTACTTAGGCTACAGCTGTGCTGCCCAATAGAACTTACTGCATTGTTGGAAATGTGCTATATCTGCATCTCCAATAGTCACTAGCCACATGTGGCTACTGAGCATTTGAAATGTGGTTTAGTGCAACCAAGGAACTGCATGTTTAATGCTACTCAATTTAAACTAACATCAGTTTAACCACATGTTGCTACTGTATTGGTTGGTCAAACTTTCTCTTAAAGGACCAGATAATATTTTAGGCTTTGAGGGCTATACTGTCTCTGTCAAAACCATTCAGCTCTGCCTTTGTAGTGTGATAGCTGTTGTAGACAATGTGAAGGAATGAATGTGGCTGTGCTCTAGAAAAACTTTATTTACAAATACAGGTGGCCAGCACATGGGCTGTGGTTTGCTGACCATTTGTCTAAGCATAGAAAAGAGCGAGATGCATAAATTAGTTGAGGGTAGTATAATATTGATAACCAAATCCTGTAATTAGAGTGATATACATACAAAAAATTTTAGATCTACAATTATAGAAGATTATTGATTATATATAATATAGAAGATATTATAGGTATCTTAATATATTAATAATATATATAACAGAGTAGATTAGAGATTATACATATATAATCTATATTTGTGTGTATATATACGTATATATAGAGAGAGAAAGAGAGAGTCAAGAACACTTCTCTCTCAGTAATCGGTGGCACTGAGAGACATAAAATCAGCAAGGATATAGAAGAATTGACCATTGTCAGTCAAATGGAATAGAACGCTCTACCCAACAAGGTACACATTTTTTTTCAAGTGCACAGAGATCTGTCACCAGGATAGAACATGGCATACCTTAATAGTTTTAAAAGACTTAAGGTTATACAAAGCATGTTCTCTGACCCTAATAGAATTAAACTAGAAATCAACAACAAAGATAACAAGAAAATATCTAAACACTTAGAAATTAGCATATTTCTGAATAACTCCTGGGTCAAAGAGGATGTCCCAAGTATAGTTATAAATATTTTGAAATGACTGAAAATGAATATGCAACATACCAAAATTGGTGGGATGCAGCAAAAACAGTGATCAGAAGGAAATGTGTAGCATTGTGCTTATTTAGGAAAGAAGATAGGTCTCAAATCAATCATCTAAGCTTTCATGGATTGCCTGAGCCCACGGGTTCGAGACCCGCCTGGGCAACTTGGCGAGACCTCATCTCTACAATAAATCAAAAAAATTAGCCCGGCGTGGTAGCGCGCGCCTGTAGTTCTGGCTACTTGGAAGGCTGAGGCGGAAGGATCACCGGAGCCCAGCAGGTTGAGGCTGCAGTGGCCGGGAACGGCCACTGCACTCTAGGTGGGCAACAGAGTGAGACTCCAACTCAAAAAAAAAAAAGAAGAAACTAGGAGCCGGGTTCAGAGGCTCAGCCTGTAATCCCGCGCTTTGGGAGGCTGAGGTGAGTGGATTGCCTGAGCCTGCAGGTTCGAGACCCGCCTGGGCAACTTGGCGAGACCTCATCTCTACAATAAATCAAAAAAATTAGCCGGGCATGGTAGCGCCCACCTGTAGTTCCAGCTACTTGGAAGGCTGAGGCGGAAGGATCGCCAGAGCCCAGCAGGTTGAGGCTGCGATGGCCGGGAGCGGCCACTGCACTCCAGTCTGGGTGACAGAGTGAGACTCCAACTCAAAAAAAAAAAAAAAAAATTCCTGGTTTATAGCCCGGCGTGGTAGCGCGCGCCTGTAGTTCCAGCTACGTGGAAGGCGGAGGCGGAAGGATGGTCGAAGCCCAGCCGGTCGAGGCTGCGGTGGCCGGGAGCGGCTACTGCACTCCAGTCTGGGCGATGGAGTGAGACTCCAACTCAAAAGAAAAAAAATTCCTGGTAATGGTAATGCCTACCCCATACAGTTACTGTAAGACATTGTTCCGATGTGAGACACTGTTTTTACAAACAGAGACCATGGAAAGGAAGAGTTTATGAATAATTGCGTGTGGAACGTATAGGACGTGTTCTAAAGCACTCTGTGACCGTCAGCTGTACTGTCTGAAGGCGTCGATTTTGGCAAGGCGTTTTTCTCCTCTACGGAGTTTATATTAGTTTTGTTTCTTTTGAGCCTTGGTGGGCCACTGGAGTGATCTCATCCTACCCCTGATTTTCTCGTCCCCCCTCTTCTGGGGGGTAAGGAGCAAGCCTTGACTGGGCTTGAATGTCCTCACCTGTGATCACCTTAGCTACTCATCTTTCAGGCTCGATGTGTCCATGGAGCAATAGCCCATAGTCTTGAATTTTAGTACACACTGTGTGCTCATGACTGGCTGTGTGACCCTGAACAAATCTGTGCCTCAGTTTCTCCAGCTGGAAAATGAGCATTAGGCTCCTTCTAATGGCTCTTTCGGCTTCAGTCTTCTCATGTTCTAGGATTTCATATCTGGGTGCCCGTGTTCCCCACTTGGAAAGCTGTGAGGACATACCCGGTGACACTGAGGAGGCACATGTGCTGCGGTTTGGAGGGCTTATTCATTAATTCCCCATGTCTGTCTTTTAGGGAATATCCCCGGCTCAGCCGTGCTGGTATTTGACATCCACGTGATCGACTTCCACAACCCCTCAGACTCCATCAGCATCACCTCCCACTACAAGCCCCCCGACTGCTCAGTGCTGAGTAAGAAGGGAGATTATCTCAAGTATCACTACAATGCCTCACTTCTGGATGGGACCCTCCTGGACTCCACGTAAGGGCAACCAAAATGGTGTGGAGTGAGCCTGGATAGTAGCAGTCGTGCGTCCCCGCCATTTTCCTTCTCTTTTCATTAGACATTGGCCGAGAGCTTTTATCTCCATGGCCCCCACTACGTAGCTCAAGCCTGTATCACTGCTCAGGTGCATTGTTCAGTTTCCCATCAGTGGTCTTGCCCTGCTCCAGGTCATTCTTTACTGTGTGAAGTTATCTTTCTGAAAAGCAAACCCCATCATAGAACTGCTGTCTTTTTTTAAAAAATTTTTTTTAAGAAAGCAGGATTTATTGAGAGGACAGAAAAGCTCCCACAGTGGGAGGGGACCCGAAGGGGTTGCCCAACTGCTGTCTTTTAGTACTGACCCATGGATAAAGGCCAGACTTTGGAGTCCAGCACATAAGTTCTGTCAGCTCCGTTCTGCCTCACCAGTCTCTTCTGCTGGGGCCCACCTTCCACCTCCCAGGACGTCCATGTGCAGTGGTGCAGGTTGGGTACTACTTGCTCCTTTTTTTCCTGGTCGTCTTCTGCCCTGGCTTCGGTGTCCTCCCTTTTCTCAAAATCTTTCCTTAATTCCTAGGAAGAATCACCTGATTCTGCTTCTGTAAGTCTCATAGCACTTTACGTATTTCTTGTCTTTCAGTTATTTTTATTTTTATCTCTGTTGCTGGTCTGAATACCTTATTGAACAGTATTTTTATTCCTTGCACCTTGCTCACAGCATGGCGCAAAAGGGGCATTTTATAATTGTTAACTGATCGAGATACATCTGAGAACATATTAAATAAGAATCATCAGCAGAAACAGAACCTGGCATGTAAAAGCTTTGCTTCTGGTGTTTCTGAATCTTCAGATGTCTCTGTAAGTTAATGCAGTCCATAAGTTAATTCTTTCTCTTCTTTGGGAAAGAAGTATTTTCAGCATTTCTTTATTTATTCTTTAATTTTTATTTTTGTAGAGACGGGGGGAGGTCTTACTATGTTGCCCAGGCTGGCCTTGAACTCTGGGTCTCAGCATTTGCTTATACATCCATTTGTTCTGAGCCTGACTTAGATTCCCAAGTTTGGTCTTGGGGGAAAAAAAGGCTTCATATAAGCAAGTATGTGCTACTGCATTTATTCTGGCTGTGGAGGACTCTCCCCCTTCCCCTGTCTCTCTGCCTTCTAACTTCGGGTGACAGTGTGTGTGGCTGGGCAGAACCAGGTGTGTAGAAGAGAGTCTAGGGACTAGGGACGCACTCTTCAGACCGTTCCCTCTGGGTCTATGAGCCCCTGTATGCTAATGCATTTAATGGATGTCATCAGATTTGAAAGGCGTTCATTTTGAAAGCATTATTTCATGTATCTCTAAGAAAGTAAAAATTCTCACCAAAAAATGATATACTGCCAATCATAAAATGTCTCCTAATTACAGAGAGATTAACATGTGAAAAAATATACATTTTATAATCAGTAAATCTGTCCATAGCTTCTGGGGCCAGATTTACAGGCCTGGCTTACCAAAAAACCTCCTTGCAAAGATACCCCAACCACCAGTAATTGGAAGCACGTGGGAGTCAGGGCAATGGGAAGGAGCGGGGCTTGGAGTTGTTTGCGGGCCAGGTGAGCTCACGCATGTGAAAAGGGTCCACAAGTTTAGAAAAGTCTGGAAGTGCCACAGCTGCTAATGATCATATTCCTGTCTGTGCCCCTTGGGCCAAGGAGGGAGGCAGTGGGAGTGGAAACTGAACAAAGGAATTCCTTTGCGGTGGGTCAGGATGTGCTTCTCACTGGGAGGGAGAATTGGGCTTCCTCCCTGCTGTGTGTGTGTGGTGGATTCCTGCCTCATCTCAGAAACTCCATTTTGTGTCCTGAGAGCCTTTGTATTACTGTAAATCTGCACAGAGGAACAGTGGCCGGTGGCCCTGCCGGGATCCTTCTGGTGTAGGCTCTGGAATAGTGGAATCATGGGAGGGAGTGTAGCAGCCATCTGCCTCCCTGGGCCCAGCTCGAGCCCTGCATGGACACGGTAACCAGCCCTGCATGGACACGGTAACCAGCGAAGCCGATGCTGCTGTGGGCTCTGGATCATCAGGGCTAAGAGCAGGGGCTGCTGCTGGGAGCAGAGGGAGAGAAGGTGGGCAGAGAGCCAGAGAGGGCGGAGGGCAGACAGAAGGATGGAGGCCATGGAACACACGGAGGATGAGGAGGGTGTTTGAGTGGAAGACTGGCTAAAAAAGAAAGAAAATAAAAGGACCTAAGGAAAGAGAATTAGTGATGTTTTCAGAGATGACACAAGAAAACAAATTGCTTGGAGAATTTTGTGTGTGTGTGTGTGTGTGTGTGTGTGTTATTTTCACTGGCTTCAGGGAGAAAGAACAAAACATTTATTACTCGATGACTAAGTGAGTTCTGGAATATTCTGTAAGACTTTGAAATCGGGAGTAGTCCCAAGGGAGGTCCTGATGGTTGGTGCCCAGAGGAAGGCAGTGTGAGCTCCTCTCATGCTGCCACGGCAGGGCAGAGGGTGGTTCCTCCCTCAGGCCTGGGCCAAGGCTTCCTGTGCCAGGGTTGGCTTTGTTTCAGTTTCCTCCCAGGTAGGAACCACTGAGAACCACTGGAGGAGGGAAAGCAGCAGCAGCCTGGGGCACAGGGAGGAATCCTGAGAAGGGGAAATGACACCATCTTGTCCCTGTCATCACCACCTGATGATGGGCATCAAGAGGGTATCGGGGGCTTTTCTCCCTTGGCATTGAACATACACACTGTTTGCCTGTGGGAGGTGACAGGAAAGCCATAGGTTTTGAAATAGATTTATTTTCAGTAGTGTCTAAACTTATAGAGCTAACTTTTTCCAAACTGGGTTCCCCAGGGTCCATGGCAACCATGGATAATTAACCCCTCAGTTACGGCCGGGTGTGGTAGCATATACCTGTAATCCCAGCACTTTGGGAGGCTGAAGTGGGAGGATCATTTAAGCCCAGGAATTTGAGGCTGCAATGAGCTATGATCATGTCACTACACTCCAGCCTAGGCGACAGAGCATGATCCTATCTCTAAATTAATTAATTTTTAAAAAGCCTTTCAGTTATCTTTTTGGCGCCTTAGACTGTTACATACACAAGCATGTTAACACATTACACCCTCAAGGCCATTGATTTATCAAGTCCTTTCTACTGGCTCTCTGCTGTGCCAAGCATATTTTATTATTTGCTGTTCACTTCCTTGTGAGGTGGGTATTTTATCCCCATTTCATAGAAAAAGTAACTAGAAGTTACATTTCCCCGGGGTCAAATTAAGTGACGAAACCAGGATTCAAATTCAGGTCTTGCCAAATCCAAAGCCCAGGGGTTTAACTACACTGTATATAACAAAAATTCTCATGAAGATGGCTGACTAGAACATTGACTAAAACTCAAAGAGAAGTTGCAAGAGCTGTACCAGGAACTCCCCCCACCCTTAAGCCACTGGAGAGTAGGTTGCCGCCATGATGTTCCATGGCCTGAGACATGTTTATCACCCTGAATACTGGAATACTGGAGTGTGCATTTCTTTTTCCTTTTCAAGTTGGTTCTCACTCTGTCACTCAGGCTGGTGTGCAATGGCACAATTACAGCTCACTGCAGCCTCAACCTCCTGAGCTCAGGTGATCTTCCTGTTTCAGCCTCCCAAGTAGCTGGGACTCCAGTTGTGTGTCACCATGACCAGCTAATTTTCTGAATTTTTATAGAGACTAGTTCTACTATATTGCCCAGGCTGGATGAATATGCATTTTCTTCTTTTTTTTTTTTTTCTTTTTGAGTTGGAGTCTTACTCCTTTGCCCAGACTGGAGTGCAGTGGCATACTCATGGCCTCCCCAGTGTTGACCTGCCGGGCTCCGGCGATCCTTCTGCCTCAGCCTTCCAAGTAACCAGAACTACAGGCATGCACTACCACGCCTGGCTAATTTTTTGATTTATTATAGAGATGAGATCTCACCATGTTGCCCGGGCTGGTCTCGAACCCGCGGGCTCAGGCAAGTCTCTCACCTTGGCCTCCCAAAGTGCTGGGATTACAGGCTTGAGCCACTGCGCCCAGCCGAACGTGCATTTTCTACAAACATGTACATTCTCGGATATATATATTCATTAAAATCATAAAGTGAACTTGATACATCACTGCCCTTTAATCCTCAGACCCCACTTCAGTTTTACCAAATATTCCCCTAAGGTTCTTTATAGCAAAAGAATATATACTTATCTCTGAAATGGTTCCTCAGTCTTCCCTTAATTTTCATGACATTAACTCTTTTGAAGATGACAGGCCAGTTACTTGGCAGAATGTGCCTCACTTTGTGTTTGTCTGACGTTTCCTCATGATTAGGTGGGGGTGCTCTCTATCTTGGTCAGAAATATCTGGGAAATGAAGTGTTCTTCACATGAGAGCACTCTCAAGTTCCAGGGCTCTTCTGTTTCATTTTCAGGTGGAATTTAGGCAAAACTTATAACATTGTTTTGGGGTCTGGACAAGTCGTGCTGGGAATGGACATGGGTCTCAGAGAGATGTGTGTTGGCGAGAAACGGACAGTGATCATTCCACCCCACCTGGGATACGGGGAGGCTGGCGTGGGTGAGTAGGCAACCTTCCTCAAGGGTTTTCAGGGCATGTTCACGATCTGAATTTTGTGCTTTGTGGGAGGCCATAGTTAGAACCACCATGTGCCTTGTCTGTTTCAAACCCAAAGAGTCTATGGTTTCTATTTTTTGGAGTATTTAAAGACCTCTGCGAATTCAGTGAGTCACATCAATGTCCCCTTGCCCTCTTAAGAAAGAACAAGTTTCAGTGAAATAAGCTTTGGCTGCTCAGACCCACGTGTGGGAGGTGGTCCTGGGGGAGCTGTCTGGGAGATTTCTCAGAGGTCAGGTGGGTGCTTTCTTCAGAACTGTTTCCTGGGACAGGTGAATGCTATCGGCTGCTGCTTTTCATTTCTCCTGTGCCTGTGAGCCATCTAGACAATTCCTTTTGGGAGAGATTAGTTTCAAGTTCTGGAAATACTGGTCTTGCCCCATCCTCACAAAGGTTATGTTTTACTCCATGATTTCAATCAGAATGTGTCCCCCACCTGGGGGATTCAGGCGCCCCTTCTTTTCAGTGTTTTAACGCAGATGATAGCTGAAGATAAAGGAGATAGAAAGGGTTAATTTGTAAAAATGATAGGCACTTTGGATTGATTTCCTTTTTCACAACTTTTTTTTTTCCAGTCGGGGTCTCATTTTGTTGCCCAGGTTGAAGTGCAGTGGCATGATCACGGCTCACTGTAACCTTTCCTCCTGGGCTCAGATGGTCCTTCTGCCTAGGCCTCCCAAGTAGCTGGGACAGGTGTGTGCCACCATGCCTGGCTGGTTTAATTTTTTATTTTTGTGGGGAGTAGAGAAGAGGTCTTGCTATGTTGCCTAACTCAAACTCCTGGGCTCAAGTTGTCCTGCCTCGACCTTCCAAAGTGCTGGGATTCCAGGCATAAGCCACTACACTTGGCCACAACTTTTAAATAATTATAAAAGTGCATCTGTTCCTCCCACCAACCCCAGAAGAAATCTTTTGAAAAATGTTGTATATTCTGTCGCCCAGACTGGAGTGCAGTAGCATGATCATGGCTTCTCGCAGCCTCTGTCTCCTTGGCTCAGGTGATCCTTCCTGCCCGAGTAGCTGGGACTGTAGGTGCATGCGATTGTGCCCGGCTAATTTTTGAGTTTTTGGAGAGACAGGGTCTCACTATGTTGCCCAGGTTGGTCTCAAAACTACTGGGCTCAAGCAACCCTCCTGCCTCGGCTTCCCAAAGTGCTAGGATTACAGGAAAAATGTTGTATATTCTTTAAGACTTTTCCTGTGATATTTAGGCAATTATATAGCATGTATATATATATATATAATCTAGATAATGTATGATATAATAATTTTGAATACTGTATATTATATTTCTATATCCATACTTATATAATTTCTTGTGGGTTCATACTACATATGTTTTTGAATTTGCATTCAGTCATAACCTAGCTTATCATTTTTAGGCAGACTGTTATTATTCTTAAAGTTCTGCTGTTAGATTCATTGAAAAGTTCTACCATTGTAGTCTCTACAAGTGGTTTTCAAACTTTTTTCACCAAGACACACAGTAAGAAATACATTTTAGCTGTGCGCAGTGGCTCCCACCTGTAATTCCAGCACTTTGGGAGGCCGAGACGGGAGAATCGCTTGAACCCAGGAGTTCAAGACCAGCCTGGGCAACATAGTGAGACCTCATTCTACAAAAAATAAAAAAAGTTAGCTGGGCATGGTGGTATATGTCTGTTGTTCCAGCTGCTCGGGAAGCTGAGGTGGGAGGATCGTTTAAGCCCAGGAGGTTGAGGTTGTAGTGAGCTGGGATCATGCCACCATACTCTAGCCTGGGTGACAGAATGAGGCCTCCATCTCAAATAAAAAGAAAAAGAAATACGTTTTATCTCCCAGTCCGTATTACACATAAATATACCATTTATACATATATAATTGAGTTTTACATATAAAATTAAATCTCAAGCTTCACGAAACAGTACCCTTCCCTTCTAATGTGCAATGCATTCTGAACTATTTTATTCTGTTCCTTAATTTTAAAAAAATGCTGGTCACCAACCTGTAAACTGATTTTGTGACTCATTCATGGGTCACAGCCTACAGTTGGAAAGCAACCAGCCTCTGCTCTACTTTCTTTGGTAAGAAATGCCTGTCCTTGGTGAGGCCACTGGAGGCCGGGGTGAGGCAGGGCGATGACAGTTGATGGTTGATGGGCTCCACCGCTGCTCGCAGGCTGACGCCATCTCCCTCCCCTGTCACTCGGGCAGATGGAGAAGTGCCCGGCAGTGCTGTGCTGGTGTTCGACATCGAGCTGCTGGAGCTGGTGGCTGGTCTGCCCGAGGGGTACATGTTTATATGGAACGACGAGGTGTCACCCAACCTCTTTGAAGAAATTGACAAGGATGGCAACGGAGAGGTCTTCCTCGAAGAGGTAACTGGTCTTTGCAGATAAGTGGGACGGAAGGAGCTTGGGGGCCTGCTGGGGCCAGGGGGCTGGTTCTGAAGGTGAGGCCTGCTCAGAGTGAGGACAGCCACGCTGGATTTCTTGTGTTGATGGTGACCAGCCCACTTGTGTGCCAAACACTTTGACACTCCCTCTAAATGGAAGCTCACCATTCCTCTCTGAGGAAACTGACCCTCTGAGCATACAGGGCTTGATTCTGGGTACACAGATGTGGAGGTAGCTCCCGGTACCCACTGCATGCGTGCATGGTACTGTTTTCACATGTATTCTTTGAGTCTGTCCTCCCAACAGCCTTGCCGTCATCCCTGTTTTTCAGAAGAAGAAAATGTGCACAAAGAAGGTACCTGACTTGCCCAAGGCCACAAAGCCACCCAGTGGTTTGAGCCTGGACCACGTGCTTCTTCGTGGAGCTGGGCAATAGGATTGTCTGTCCTGTGTTGTCCTGGCCCTGGGGAGTTCCAGCTCCCTACCTGATTACACCTGCTTATTCAAGCACATTGCTCCAGCCATCTCCCCTCTCTCCTAGTCATCAGCATGTCCCCAACTTCTGGCTCATTCCTGGTGGCATACAAACATGCTATCATTTTCCTTTCCTCCCCTTTTATTTTTGTTTTGAGTTGGGGGTCTCACTCTGTCATCCAGGCTGTAGTGCAGTGGCATCCTCACGACGCTCACGATGCTCACGGCTCACGGCAGCCTTGACCTCCTGGGCTCAGGCCAGCCTTCCACCTCAGCATCCCGAGTACCTGGGACTATAAGCGCATGCCACCACATCCAACTGATTTTATTTTTTATTTTCTGTAGAGACGAGGTTTCGCTCTGTTGCCCAGGCTGGTCTCGAACTCCTGGGCTCAAGCAGTCTGCCTGCCTTGGCTTCCCACAGTGCTGGGATTATAGGCCTGAACCACCACCACGCCCAGCTATTTTCCCTTCTCTTGATGTGTCTTTTTCATTTCTTTCCTTCCTTCAAGCAAAAACTTCAGAGGAATTGTATTTCCTCCCTGCCTCCTGTTCCTCTGCTCCCGTTCTCTCTTAAACCCACTCCTCTCCTACTTTTCTCTCTCCACACCTCTAAACCTGGCCTTGCCACGGTGACCAGTGCCCTTCAGAGGGCCGAATCCAGGGGTCATTTGTCCTGCTTCTCTTACTTCAACACAGCTGACTCTCTGAGGACGCTTCTTTCCCTGGTGCCCAGGACACCACATTTTCTTGGGATTCCTTCCAGGAGCTCCTTCTTGGGCCTCCTCTCCCCATCTCTTCACATAGGAGTGCTCTGGGCTAAGTCCTGACTCAGACCTCCCTCTGTCCCTCAGTGCTCTCATCCAGTCCGTATCCTGACAACTTCCAGATCCGTAGCTCCCGTCCAGTCTTCTCTCTCCACTTCCTTCTGCCTGGTGTCTTCATTGATGCAGCCCCTGATGTCCCCTCCCCCACCCCATCCCACCATCCACCCCCATCCGCTGCTGCCCAGAAGCCACCTCACCCAAAGTCTTTTTCATCGCAGTCGATGGCAACACTGTCCTCCAGTTGCTCAGGCAAATGCACTCAGTGACCTTTGACTCCTCTCTTTGTCCCAAAGGCTGTAATCACTCCTTCAGGACATTCTCCCAGCTCTACCTCGAGAGCGTGTGCAGAGTCTGGCGCTTTCACCACCTCCGCTCCGTAGCCTCTTAGCCCAGGGCCTCTCGTCTCCTTCCCAGTTTGCGCCATGGCAGCAGCATCCATGAAGCCCCTCCTGCCCTCACCCACACCCCTACCGCTGCCACACAAAAGCCAGATCAGCCCTGAGGAGGCCCCGGGGCCTTATGGTGGCCTGGAAAGGGCCCCCAGAGGCCCCACACCTCCTGCTTGCTGTAACCTCCTCCCCAGCGACTCTCCCTCTGCCCAGTGTGCCTGGCCACACTCCGCCCCCGCTGTTCTGTGACCAGTGAGGCGTGTGTCCACCTCGGCCCTCGCACTGTCTGCCCTCTGCTCAGGGGACGCTTGTCCTGGGTCACTGTTTGCCTCTTTCCCTGGCATCCCTCAAACCTTTGCACAAGCCTCCTTTTCTCAGTGAGGTTTTATCCGGACCACCGGATTTAATACTTGAACCTGTTCTCTGTTATTGAGCTCTGTGTTTTCCTCACTTCTGAACTTCTCATTTTGTAACTTAATATTGTAATTGACTCATTATGTTGTTCGTGTCTAATTGTCTTTCCCACTAGACCATGAGCATTACAAAGGCAGGGCTTAGCCGGGCTCTGTGGCTCAGCCTGTAATCCCGCGCCTTGGGAGGCTGAGGTGAGTGGATTGCCTGAGCCCGCAGGTTCAATACCCGCCTGGGCAACTTAGCGAGACCTCATCTCTACAATAATTCAAAAAATTAGCCGGGCGTGGTAGCACGCACCTGTAGTTCCAGCTACTTGGAAGGCTGAGGCAGAAGGATCGCCAGAGCCCAGCAGGTCGAGGCTGCGGTGGCCGGGAGCGGCCACTGCACTCCAGTCCGGGTGACAGAGTGAGACTCCAACTCACAAAAAAAACAAAAACAAAAACAAAACAAAGGCAGGGCTTTATCTGTTTTTTGTACACTGGTGCATTTCCAGGATCTGGAACGGTGCTCAGCACATAGTACTCAGTGAGCTTTTGCTGTATGAATGAATGCACGCATGCAGCAATGTTCTTAGAGGCTGGAGTGGTTGTGGGGTCAGCGGTAGGGGTGTGGGTGAGGGCAGGAGGGGACATCAGGGGCTGCATCGT
>CAUYQG010207433.1:0-29471 GCA_963574415.1 Tarsius wallacei
ATTTAATACAAAATTTTCAAACATTTTGTCCTGCTTTCTCCCACAGCACCAAAAATATCCTGCAAAATCGAGTCAGTGTAAACAGAGGTAAAGCCTGCTGCCAACGTACAGAGTGGATTTGGGGTTAAAAGATGGGGCGATTAAGGATGGAAGCAGAGACTCCCCTCTCCCCCATAGGGATGCCCTGTAGGCAGTGGAGACAATGTAGTAAGTACAACTAAAATTGGATTTAATCATTGCTACTAATAAAGAACCAAGGCTATATGGCAATTTACCGTGCTGTCGGCAAAATGAATTGCTTAAGGCACATTAGCAGCATATTAGATAACACATACGCAGTAAGTAAATTATGATTAAAATAACTATAGAGTAAATACACGCTTTGCTACAATAATTCTTCTCAAAAATCTTTTAAAGATACCTCCCCCAGCGAATCTGTTTATCGTCTTCTGCAATTTTTGCCAAATTCAATAAGCATATTTCTTACTCCATAAAATATTCTTGATTGGTCTTTTTATTTTTTTTCCCATTGGTAAATGAAAGAATGATGTCATCTGACAGCATTAAATACTATTAAACAGACCATAACTAACATTGGCTGCATAAATTATACATAAGCTGACACTTTTATGCACTTCGTGAAGAATTGTTCACGGGTCGTGCAATCTTTTCCAAAACAAGCTCCACGGAATAACTGGTGGTGTTTCGTGGCTACAAACTGGTTCCCGGATTAGCATTCATTTATGAAGTTTTCACAGAAAACCCTTCCCATTCAAACACTTGTAGATTATAATTTATTTTTATCTGAGGCGTAATTTTTCATGTGGCATTTTTGCCAAAATCAATAGAGCCGGAGCCAAGGACTGTTCCCTGTTCCCCATTTCTGCCCTCCGCTTGGCTTTCCACCTCCTCATGTTTTCTCTAGCTGGGAAGGTAAACAAATGAGTCTGCCTCATAATCATCATCTTTGCCAAAGTGCTGAGCTGAATATTATTTTTTACTAGTCCAGCCACCACACTCAGAACTCCATTCACGCACACATTTTCAAGAAGCTTTTTGCATTCGTAAACAAGGAGTGCAGAATCTTGTTACATGGCCGAAAACCTGCATATTTTTTACCCCCGATTCACAAGGAAAGCCCACGCCAAAAGTGATGATGACAACCCTGGGTTTTGAAATAGCCCAGATTAACACAAAAAACGTGCAAGGGCTTGGGAAACACCCTTCTGAATGTAATGATCGCATCAGGTTCCCATGCACATGTGGACTCTTGGGCTCCATCCCAAACACAGACAGACAAAGTAATCTCTTATGGACACAGGCAACATGCAGAGAGAGAGCAAGATTCAGCAGGAAAAGCACTGCAGTATTCATCCGATAAGACAGGCTAAGGACCACCAGTTCTCCTCAAGGTGTTACTACAATAAATGTTCACAAGTGCAATGTACTTGGGTAGACACCGTACTGTCTGTGAACTTAAATTTTTCTGAATAATCCTGATGAGGTGGCAGGGACTTTGGTTTCTAATAATTTGCCGTATATGGTGAAAATTCATCTGTTGCCTTGATATGCAGAGATTATCTTTTTTTTTTTTTTTTTTTGAGTTGGAGTCTCACTCAGTCGCCCAGACTGGAGTGCAGCGGCATGCTCCCAGCCACTGCAGCCTTGACCTGCTGGGATCCGGTGGTCCTTCTGCCTCAGCCTTCCAAGTAGCTTGAACTACAGGCATGCGCTACCACGCCTGACTGATTTTTTTTTTATTTATTGTAGGGATGAGTTCTTGCCAAGTTGCCCGAGTGAGTTTCGAACCCGCAGGCTCAGGCAGTCCACTCACCTCGGCCTCCCAAAGTGCTGGGATTACAGGCTGAGCCAACGATATGCAAAGATCTTCTTTTGACTTTCTGAAATTCAAACAAATCCATCTACACAAGCCAAAAATGTACCAAAAGATAGGAATTGTGCTAATGCATGTATATAGTGCTGAGTGCACAAGACCTTGAAAAATATAGTATTGTTATTGACATTATTGGAATTTTAATTGACACACCTGTTATGACTAAAGTTCAAATTCTGGATAAGGTTGACTCCGGTTCAACAGATTTGTGTCCACCTTTAAACTGATGAGAATGCGTTCCATCGATGCCTGTGCTGTTTTAGTCTGTTTCTCCAACCTTAGCCATACCGCTCTAGCAAGTTCTGACACCAGCTAGGATTTTACTTTAGCTGAGACATTTTGCATTTGCGTGTAATTGAAGGAAACCCTCCTCACTCACATAGAAGTTACTGCCACTTACTAGCCCACACCTAACAAAGGTATTGAACTTTACCATCCCAAATTACCACCCATGCCGAGGTTTGAGTCTAAAGTGGCTTGGACAGAGTGGCGAGTTCTCTGACGGCTGCTCACGGCAGGCACGTGATGGACACCCTGGCAGGTTACTGGAGATGACTGTGCCATGACTGGCCAATGAGATTTTCAAAATGGGAGCGCCGATCGCACAGAAGAGACGGTTACCTTCTTAGGAATATTGTGTGTGTGTGCATGTGTACTGAATGTGCATATATGTATATATGGTGTATGAATGCCTAGCGTATATGTTTATATATATATAGTGTGTGTGTGTATGTGTGTGCGTGTGTGTACACACCTAGATCAGACAAAATGACGGCATTTTATTTCTACTGCAACTGTTAAGGATGTGTTTACAACTCTCTTGTGCTCTGGCCTTCCCACCTTGAGCTGTGGCTGAATTGTGGACCACTGGCATGGTCCAGGAACACCACAAAAACCTCCAGTGGCCTTTCTCTGAGGTTTCTAAGTGAAGACCTGGAGAACACACACAAGGGCATAAGCGGTATGCACACTCAAAGCCTCTGCGTGGCCCCTGATGTTCCTCAGTGAGTCTGGAAATGTGATGTACATACATTACCCGGGAGGAGGACCAAGCAGTACAAAAAAGATCATATTTAACTTTTATACTTGGGACCACGAGACAAATGATCTCTGTTCTTGCAACATTGCCAAACCATGTAAACAAGCAACTGTAAGAATGAGGACATCCCCCCCCCACCACGATCCTATCTGTCCCCACCACGTCACTTACTATGTTTGCTGAGCACTGTGTTTGCTGAGCATTTGTAAGTGCTCAGCTCGGACAGGTATCTAATAACAGCTAACGTTGTCCATCACTGCACAGGTGCCAGGCAGGTTCTCTAGGCTTCCCCTGAGTTAGCTAATCTAATCCCAGTATGGTCCAGGAGCAAGCAGAGGCTCAGAAAGGTGACATGCAAGACCACAGGCACCAGGGAGGGCCCCTGACTAAGGACAAGGCTGTCCCTGGAGCATTCACTGCTACTTATTGTGACGGACTCAACACCGGCCACCTTCACCCTGGTGGCCTACAGGGACTTCCAACTCAGTGTTTGCCAAGACTGAATTCTTCCCCTCCCTCCAAATCTAATCCATATCATGATCCCTCCCTTGGAGCACGGGACCTTCCATCCTCAAGGGGAGGAGATTATACAGCCGTGGATGCCCAAGGGTGGGAATCTTGGGAGTCACGTTAGAATCATGCTTGCCACAGGTCAAATTCTGAGAGCATGTGTTTTGGCCAAGCCTTGGGTCCGTGAAGACAGTGGTCATCTTCGGTTAAAAGACACTTGGGATTGACTCTGCTGTCCCACCTCGCAGGAGTGGGCCCCAACACAATAAAGGCATTGGCTATCATGGTCATCGTCATCACGTTCCATCAGTATCTATTCATCGGAGTCTTACTCTTTGCTCACTGTGCTTGGTGCCCTCTATGGGTATCATCACTGAGGAATGCCTCACCACAGAAAAGCTACAGCTGGAGGTAATGGTCTGCAAAGAAGGGCTGGAGTGAACCCAGTCTCCTCTTTGATACCTGCGCTCAAATGAAAAGGTGTTTGGTGAATAGCCTGGGAATTAAGGCATGCACTCAACGAGCTACTCTTGGGTAACGGAAGACAGGATGCAGGCATCTTCTGTTGATGGCACAGTTGTCCTTTGGGTAGGCCAGCGGGGCGCTCTTTCTGGAGCAAGCTGCTTAGGAGGACATGGTCACAGTTACTCTGTGCCCAGAGGAACACCAGTTTGCAGATACACCCTTGGTCGTTTTCAAGAATCTCCACCTGACAGTCTACCTGCCATCTCCCCGGGAACAGCCCTGCAGGGATTCCTTAGGTCCAGGGGTTAGGAAACCTTTTCTGCAAAGCGTCAGATAATAAGTATTTCAGACTTGGCAGGTCTCTGCGGCAGCCACTCAATTTTGCTGTTATAGCACAGAAACCAGCTTGGACAATATGTAAACAATGAATGTGACTTTGTTAAAAAACGAAAGTAAAAACAAAAGAACTTTTATTTACAGAAACAAGGAGTGGGCTGGATTTGGCCTGCAGGCGGCAGTTTGCTACCCTGTGTTCCAGTCCCAACTCCGAGTGAGCACGGTGAGGGGTGGGGTAGTGGAAGAAGAGTGGTTGACCCCTGGTTTCCTTGTCTTAGGGTCCTACGTCTCTATGAGTTTTACACCTCACCAATCCAGGCCACCGCCTAAACTCGGCAACCATCACCCCTCACATGGTGCAGGGGGAAGAAGAGTGTCCCCCTAATCCATGTCCACTTGGAAGCTCAGAATGCCATCTCATGTAGAAATAAGATCTTCGCAGATGCAGTTAGTTAAGGATCTCAAGGTGAAATCATTTTGCATTTAGAGTGGGCCCTAATCCAATGTCCGGCGTCTTTATAAAAAGAAGAGAGGAGAGAGAGACACAGAGAGAGAAGGCCACGTGTTGACAGAGGCAGAGTTTGGAGTGAGGCAGTCACAAGCCAAGGAACACCGGCAACCACCAAAGGCGACAAGGAAGGCTCCTCCCCTGAAGCTTTCGGAGGGACCAGGTCCTGCCGACACCTCTGGCCTCCAGAACTACGAGAGAATAAATGTCTGACGTTTCAAGCCACCCACATTGTGGTCATCTGCTAGAGCTCCTGTAGGACACTCAGATGGTTGGGTTGTCCTAACAACCTCCTAAGCAGAAATGCCTCCCTCCAGCAACCAGGGCATCTCTCTTCCGAGTGGCAGCCAGAGAAATCTTCCTGAAACATACATCTGATCGTCACATGAGCCGGCTGCTTACAACTCTTCAATGGAGACCGCGTTTCTGACATCATTAAAGTCCAGGTTCCTAAACTTAGGCTCCCCAGCCTGCATCCCTGGATTGACCTCTCGCCACCTTCCTCCAAGCACATGCTTCAACCGCACTGAGCTGCTTGGAGCTTTCTGGTTGCAGCACAGTGTTCTTGCTTGAAGGCTGTGATGCATGCCACCCCTTTTTCTGCTCGGGCCCCTGGCTCCCTCACCCTCCTACTCTCCTTCAAAACCCCACTTGGGCGGCACCACCTCCCGGCAAATTTCCTTAACCACCAGCTTATCACACCTAAAACCCAACACAGTGTTTTCCAACCTTCTGACCTCACCACCTCGCCCCACACGACTAAACTTTTATTTTGTGATATCTTTTTTTAAAAGTTGATTTTTTTTTTACTCAAGTTTAATTTCAAAATAAAAACCCTTTACATCATTAGGACAAATGGGGGATCCCAATCGCCTTCTTAAATAAAACTGCAACTGCAGATAAAATCAAAGCAACGTTATTGAGATTACAACTAGGTGCCAGGGAGGGCTATTTCCACGTTAGAAAAAGAGATGTACAAGTTAAAGCCTTTCTCTTTGCTATAGTTAGAAAGATTCAGAGAAGAGCCACATGGAGAAAATGTTCTTACTCTTTGATTCAACGCTACTCAACATTTCACTGTTTAAAATCTGCTCACCTGGGAGGCCAAAAGGTAGGGTCGAGTCTGTTTCACATCTGTCTCCCCTCCTGGCCTCCGGTCACCTGAGTGGCAGAGATAATTCCTGCCTAGCTCAATGCTGGTATTTTTGCAGGTTCTCAATCAGTATTTGTGTCTAAATGAATGGAAGGAAGACTGAGAAAATAATCACAACATTTTGTGACTAATCAGAAAATAAATGTGTCCTATTATCAGTGTTTGACAGGGAGGGGAATCTGAACTGCAAAATCACGTTGAGGTTGTTCATACCCTGATCAAATGGAAACTTGGAAACTCCTTGATGGGATCCCCCAGTGAGCTGTGGTCCACTTGAATCTAGTCACCCAGGCAGAATGAGCTCAAACTTTTGCAAGGAAACCAGGTCTGTGGCCGCCGTTGGCAGAATGCCAAGGCAGCGAAGACTTTGTGCTAAAACCTCTCTCTTCACCTACTTCAGTCGAGCGCCGAGGCACTCAGCCCAAAGCCCGCCTTTCAGAAGTGCGTGTGTGTGTGTGTGTGTGTGTGTGTGTGTGTGTGTGTGTGTGTGTTGGTGGGGAATGCAGGGAAGCGTTCTGTGCGGAGGAACTTATTCTCGAATTGCACAGTGAGTTTCATGTACCTTCACCCTCATATGTTATCTTATGATCACAGTCACTCAGAAGCTGGGCCTGGCCGCCCACTGAAGGTGCCCATGTGCGCTGTTGCCACCTCTTACTCTGCTGTGTGTCAAGGCATTTACTGCTCACAGAGGTCCTGCTGATCTCCCAGGTTAAGGATACGGCTTCGTGTACAGCTGGAGATGCCTAGGCCTGACTTTTTCACAGTCAAATTAGGACAACTTTGTTGGCACATTGAGCCCTTTTCAATCGATGGGTCGACTTCAGGATGAGTTCCATTTTGTGGACACTTTGGTTAAAAACAAAATAAAACTACCAGAAAAAAAAAAATAAAGAGAATATGGTATGAGGCTTAGCATTCTAGAATGGGAATCAGGAGATTCAACTTTTCTGCTGCAAAGCTGGAAGATTCCGGGCATCACGGTTAATATCTTGAATGCACCGTTTCTTCATCTATACATAAAAGGTGAATTGTTGAACTCGGAGGTTTGTGCAAACTCCAAATCCTACTGTCAGGCTTTTTTTTAAGTCATAGGCAGGACGAGGATGTACAACCTACAGGGACTACCTAAAGAGATCAGGCCGGTGGTAAGCTACACAGAGGAATCACCCGACCGGAAAGTCAGAACACACAGGATGCTGGACTCGTCTTTGTGCAGGAGTTTATTGGCTTACTTCTTTGCCTCTCTCTGATTCCATGTTCTGACCTCTAATCTACTGTCAGATGTTGGAATGGCCTGGAAAGGCCATGGGCAGAACCATCTTTGAGCAAAGTGACCCTTTTGCCATCTTGGAACTGGGGCATCTCATTCAGCACATGTTTTTGGATTTCGTTCTAGAACCCAATAACCACCGTTTTAGGTGCATAGGAGCAAAACTAGGATGCCCCCCTCTGCGGAGATACATTAAATTAACACTAAAGATAAACACTACCTCACAGAGCAAAGCGACTGGAAAGTGTTATGAGAAAACATAGAAAATGTTATGGCGATCTGGCACTTCAGTATGCTCTGAGAATGAGACTTCCTTCTGTCAAAGACTTGAAAGGAATGTTGGCTGAACCATAAGATTATCTGCAGGGTGTGTGTTCCCGCCCACCAGGGACGTTCTTGAAACAGCAGGGGCCCGTATACCTGGAGAGCCATGAATGGGGATTTAGAAAGACATGTGACAATAATTTTATGTGTTGACTTGGGATCCGGGAATTTCCTGGAAGCTTCCTCCCACCCATGCCTTCCAGGGCATAGACTGGGACGCTTTCTCCCTGATCTGAGAACTTTGCCCTTTCTGCCAGGGGCATGTTGCCTATAGACCGTCATCTAACCTTTACTCCATGTGTAGCAGTGAAGCAAACTGACTCAAGCTTTTACTTTAGTAAAGTCATAAGTTGTTGGCTCAGCAGTGGCTTTTTTTTTTTGCAATTATCTTAGGTTTAAGCCATCAAGTGTGTTAGAAATCTGATGTACTAAACTGCTTTTGGAAACAAATCCCATCACTGACTCTCCTGCATTGCCAACTTCGCTAATATACAGAGTCTCGCATTGAATAAGCATTGATCTACTAAATGCATTATGGGGCGCAAGAGGAACAGATAGTTATGAGAAAAAAATAGAAAAATACATCTCTAATGATTAGAGGATGTCTCAAGATGAAAACACTATTCTTCTGTCAACATAAAATAAAACACTCTCACATCGCACAATAAATCAGAGAATATGTGCTCCCTCGTCTACTGTTCTGGTTTCCCAAGCCCAGGCAGAGTCGTTTGGTACCCTGTGTGCCAGTGAATTCACAACCTCCAAAATTTTTAAAAAGAGATTTAAGTCGATGACCAGGAAGGGTGTCGAGAATAGTGAATATTCATATCCAAGTTCGTTATGTGTTTTTCCTTTTGACTTCTTAACTCTTACAATATCCTATCAGTTAAACCACAGAGAGATTTTTTTAAATCTCTCATCCACATAAAATAACAGACCACAAGCCTTAAAATTAAAATAACAAAAACACTCAAGTAACTCTTGATGTTGTTATGTACAAGATAAATATTTGCATGTTCTCTTCTTGCCAACATTTTTTACATATTTGCGGAAACATGGACAGAAAACTATAATCTGTGAAGAAGACAAATAAGATAGAGCCAGGGGAGTTTTAATTGAGAGTCTCTTACTAAATGACTCCCTACGTGAAGTTTCCCCCATAAATAGGCCAAGTCATTTTTAAGAGCAAAACAGTCCTGTAGCGTGGTCATACTCTTTGGTACTTTCTACAGCTGGCCACAAATAAGAAGAGGGGAAATTCCTTGGTTAAGATTTACCTCAATGCACACAAATTCATCTCTGGTAAACAAGTAAACTTTTGTCCTTTACAGAGAAGGAATTCTTAGCTTCCCTCATGGCCTCATGGGTAACCTGCATCCCAGCATAGAGGCAAAGCAGCTCTCCCATAAGCTTCCTCTAAGGCCTAGAGCATCAGCGGATAACTTGAGAAAGAGGACGTCTCTATTGCCATGTCCCTAAGTGACCGACAATTTCAGAAGCAGAACCTGCTGGATGCCATGACCAGCCACTCACAGGGGCAGAACCAATTTCAACCTTTTTTTCCCACTACAAATTTTAACCTTAGGCATATGGAATAATTCCTCTGAGAGGAATACTCTTTCTGGTTTTTATATTTCCCTCATGGACAATTCTGTAGCATTTACAGTTTTCAGAATGTGTCACTGTCATGCATCAGAAAAAGATCCATGGAACCCAATAAACCAGCATAGAGCCTTGCACTATAGGTGCTCAATAAAAATCAGCAGAATGAATGAGTGTCCGGTGGGGTTTTCCTATTGAGAGCCACGGCCTGGACAAACTAGAGTTACTAGCCGTATCGTTTATGGATTTGTTTATTCACTATGTTTACATAGTTTAAAGTGTGGAAATTAAGACATTTTTAAACTAATCAATAATATAAAAAGGCTGTAATTAGGAATAGGAAAATGGCCAACTCATTTACTAATTTTCTTTGATGATAAAAATGTTGAATTTCGCTAATTAAGCATATTCTCTACAGACCCAATAATAAATGAATGGGTCAGGTCTCTCAAAGATTCAGTAATATTCTAGTAACAAACAGTATTTATATTAACTTTTGGAAACCCACCAGGTAATACTTTCAGCCATTGTTAATATGACGTTTGTGGTGGTGAATACTCTTCCAGACAGAAAAGAAAATGTGTGTCTCAAAAGTACTCTGGTGACTTTAAAGTAATAACAATACCCAAGTACCAGGATGAGAAGCAAAGAATGGTGAATGTGATGAGACAGATAGAGTCCATTAAAACCTGGGCTAGAGGGAAGCATAGCTGTACCAGAGAAATTGTTTGAAAATTCACATTTGCTTTCAACCATTTAAACTTTGCCAAGTCTGACCCTAATGCAATATCCAGCTGGTCATCTGATGTAAGGAGATTCAGTTATTTCTAGTAACAAAATAAAAGGCTGTCTTCATCTTGCAGACCTAGTCATATTATATTAAGAAGCACCGAGTTCTCTTAGGGGCTAATTAGAAAAACTCATGTGGATGAGACATTCATTGCAGGCTGAACCGTCCGTCTGACTGTCGACGCCCCAAAGTGTGTGAGCCATTGAGTGGACTCTTAGCAATGGCGGCATTTATGTCAAGACGTGCGAGGGCGTGGATAGAGAGGCGGATGGAAGTGTGGGTGTAGAAATGGAGGTGGCTGGGCATGGAGGTGAGACGTGAACACAGATGTGGATGTGAATGGGGATGGAGATACGGATGGAGAGGCGGATGGGGAAGGAGCAGGATGGGAAGATGGATATGTGTATATGGATGTAGGTGAGGATGGAGTCATGGATATGGGGTGTGTGGGGCTGCAGATGTAGACATGGGTAAACTTATGGATAGGGATATACGGTGAGGATGAGAATGGGTAATGTCGTTAGGAATCTGTGCCTCACCTCCAAATAAGGGAGCTGCACAGTCTCTGCGCTCTCCAGATTGGGATTCAGCTTCACTAATCTACTTTCCTGCCTGACCCTGAACATTTTTTGTGGGTGTTAGTTGTACAGTATATAAATTGAGTTTTATTCGGAAACGTTGGGAGTTTTAATAGTCTAATGGCCTTTCTTCTGATCACCCAGGACTCGTTTCCCCAAACCCTTGGAGGTTATTGACTAATCATTATTTTCCCCTCACATAATATGTGTACCTTCAGGAAGCTGGCATCCTAAAATGGGTGACAAGACAAACTAATGAAATTGAAGAAATTATGTAGTTGAAAAGTCAGAAATGCTGGTTGTATCTTTAGCTAGCTAGTATGAATATTTTCTGCACTTAGGGCAAACATTATGATGGAAACAAATCTTCAAGAAAAGATTACTCCCATTATAATTTCTGTCATTTAAATGCCTGCTAGAGCTTTTTTTTTTTTTTCTTTTTAAATATCCCGGGCTTATGGTTGACTTGCTTCAGGCAATCATCTCTACTGACTTCAGTAAAACACCCCTAACTCGTTAAGGTACAGCTGGCCAATCACCTCCTCTCATGCTGTTGGAATTAGTCAATAAGTCAATTATGCATTCAGCAGATGTTTCAGCTCTATGGGCAACAAGGACTTTATAGTCTCTGTGCTACACAAGCCACACACCCACACACATGCACCCTCACTGATTATACTGTGACTGGGAAATTATCTCAAGATTGCGTAAGATTTATAGACAAATATCCCAACCTCACTTTGCTAGAGTCAGAATGGCATTCTTCTGAGATCTTCTGAGACTCTCTTGTGGCTCCCTTGGGGACCACATCGTAATTACACACCACAATTACCATGTGTATCTTCACTGTGGTATGGCTAGAATCAAAATTCCTCCTCTATGCCTGTCAGAGTAAAGAGCTGAGAATCGCTCTGAAGATCGATACTTAGCTGGTAACCTCAAAGTTCTGAATTTCTTCCACATGAGCCGACGGGACTCTTCCTTTTTTTACCGAAAGGCCACATGACAGATTTGGTTAAGCGAGCAGGGCTCTTCAAAAGAAGTATCTTTATGCTTTGTCATAGTGCCAGCATCTTATGTTAAAGATTCGTCTCCTGGAATTTCCCATTTTCAAGGGTCACATGAGAGAAGTTGGTTTTCAAAGACATTCCGTATTCTACAGGAATAGTTGCGTATGTCGACATCTTTCTTTTCTCTTAGGAGGCCCAGCTTGTTTGGGGCCTGGTTGAGAGAACTCAGGAGGGGAATGTGGGTCTGTCAATGTGGGTGAAAGATCATTTCGGAGGGTAGCTAGCTGGGCAGTGAGAAGCTAAGCTGAGGCCTCCTCTTCTGAGAGTGTGTGGGAGAGAAGACTCTTTGGGAGCAGAATCTGTGAAGAAAAAAATGATGTCAGGCTACTGCAATCTGGCAGTGGTGTCAGCCAGTGTGTTAGGTCCAAATGGGGCTGTTATCTCCTAGGTCTCATTGCCCATTCAGTCAGGGCTCTCTGGAGCAGCAGAACTAATAAGGGGTGTGTGTGTGTGTGTGTGTGTGTGTGTGTGTGTGTGTGGCCGGATCAGCTTGCCTACCCGAGTCAGGAACCTGCCTCTCAGCCCGAGGACACAGTTGGTGTTGGTTTTTTGTGGGGATCACAGAGAGCATTCCCTCGCCCAGGGAACAGTGGAGGGAGAGGGACTTGGGTCTGTTTCCATTATATTTCTGAAACTAAAACCAAAAAAAAAATAATAAGCTGAGCAGCAGGTCTTTCATGTGCACAAGGGTGTGCTGGGTTTCTTAAATATTTTAAATGAAACTGAATTGCAAAACACTGTTTTTTTATATAATTGTGCCTATCCTCATGTGTA
This sequence comes from Tarsius wallacei, assembly GCA_963574415.1. Taxonomy (NCBI): domain Eukaryota; kingdom Metazoa; phylum Chordata; class Mammalia; order Primates; family Tarsiidae; genus Tarsius; species Tarsius wallacei. The sequence continues at coordinate 12,317 of CAUYQG010207433.1, forward strand.
CTTGAAGGGTCATCGAGAGGAAGACTCCTGCCGTGGGCCTTCAAGTCGATGAGAATGGCGGCCTCCATGCCTCCATCCACCTGGAGGAAGAGCCCCCGGACTTCATACCACCCACGGGGAGCAAACACTTATTCCATCTGGTGAAGTCATTATCTCATTCAAAAGGGCTTCCTACTCGTGAAGTGCGATTGTGTTCTTTCAGGATCCTGGCATACTTTGCAGAAATGCCGGTTTGTTATTTAGCCTCTTTGTGTAATACATGGGGTGGCCTTCCCTTCGGAGTCTGGGTGTGCTATGGTGGTCTCATTTAAATTGAAAAGGGGGAGGAAGAAAGACCTTGCCAAGTTTAAGAGCCTCTAGAAGGAGGGGATCATAAATGATTACCATGTGTTCCCGCCAAAGTTTAGCAGGGAAGTTTACGATAACGATCAAAGCGACCAGGAAAGTCGCACAGTTCCATCCCGTTCCCTTGCACTTGACAAATCAGGTGGCAATCCAGGGAAATCATGACACCCCAATTAGAGGGGGATTGTTTTCAAATCATTGTCGGGCACTGGAGGAGTCTTTATTTTCTTATATAAAGTTTTTTTAATTTTGAAGACGTGGGGTACAATTCAGGGTTAGGTATACAAATGTTCATTGTGGCAGAACCCGTGTTGATGAGGTGCACCCCTCCATTTCCCTGGCAGTTTCCCATTGCTGCCAATCCCACGCCCTCCTCCCCTGGCAGGAGGAGTCTTTAAAACGTTATGATGATCTGATCCTGCCGCCCTGGGGCCGAGCCACCAGGGCACACCTTCCGGGGAGGCCCAGGGCCCAGGTGGGAGGAAAAGCAGCATCCTGCACCAGGTGGGGGCGGGCCCGGGGCTGAGCTGACCCCACCTCCTCTGGAGTGTCCTTGGAAACAAACGTCAGGCCTGGGTTCCCTGCCAGGATATATTTTGGCGTGATGGTGGTTGGAATCGTTTTCTAATGTTCTGGGAAGCGGAATTGGACTTGATTCTCCATTGTGGGAGCAATATTCATCTGTGAGAGGAAAACCATGCAAAGAAAGGAGATCGGGGAGCTTCAAAGACAAACGGGCCAAAGATGGCCACACCCGGTGACAAAAGTCAGGAGGAGGAGCAGAAGGGCTGGCCTCGTTGGCGCCATCCCACAGATTTAGAATTGGGAAATCACAGCCCATCCGAAATGCTGTACAACCCACACCTCCCGTCTATCTGGCCAGGGAAGGCATCGGGGAATTCTCAGCAGCAGGTTACTTTCCTAATTCTATTTCTTGGTTCACGTTTAAACGAACATTTCTCGAAGAGACACCAATGAGCAGCTCAGGCACGGTGTTCCAGTGTGTAGGGGGCAAGGCCCTAACCGGAGTCAAAGCTTCCGGGGCCCTCCCTCAGATGGAACACAAAGAGCCCTGGGCAAGGAGTCAGAGCCATGTTGGCCAGACACATCCCGTACACTGGCCACACGGGCTTCTAAGAACTCCATCCAGCTCAATCACGTTTCCTCCTGCCCGGGAGGCAGTCCAGCCTCCAACAGAGGTTCTCTGCCATGTCCCTGTGAGTGCTGAGAACCTCAGTGACAAACCCACTCAGGTTCCTACACCCAAATCCGGGGTTGCCAGTCTCCACAGCGTGTGTCCTTCCGCCCACCAGGCTGGGGTTGGCTCGCAGCACCAACCCCTGATAGGCTGGATCTTCTGGCACTAGAACTAGGCAAAGTTCTTGTGGCAGGGGGACAGGAAACTCATTCCCGGTTATGAGGAAACTGATGGAAGAACACCACGGCTTCTCCCGGTGCCTCCAGGCCAACTCTGGCCTGTGCAGAGCTCAGGGCCCCCTCCCACCTCCCAGGCGGAATATTCTCCTCCCCATACTCTGACAGGTCGCCTCGGCAGGAAAACCCATGTGTCCATCGCTCACCTGTGGAGAGGCTCCAGCAAGAAGAAGAGAATCTCTGTGTCTCCACTCTATCCTCCGTAGAAGGAAGATAACAGCGAGGCCGATCTTTGCTGCGGGATTGTCTGCACCTGTCTTGTTACCCTCGAGAGTAATCCACAGAAAGCTCATGAGGTGGGTCCCGGCTGTGGCAAGTGGGTTCTCCAAAAGCTGACACTGAGACGGACTGTGGGGTGCAGAGAACTGATTAGGGGTCCATACCTGTGAAAGAATGGGAGAGGAAACAGGATTGGGCAAAGCCTCAGCTGACTCAGCAAAGAGCCCAAGGCCTAGCAGCGTTCCCACATCAGGAACAAAAGGCCAAGCCTTTGTGTCCCTCCTATCACTCTGTCACTAGCTGCAACATCACCCAGAAGGCACAGCCTTGGCTCTGTAGTGGCTAACAGCTGGTGTCTGCTTGATGACCACATAGCCCCCGTCGCTAGGCAGCACGGGGTCTGGAGAGTGCATGCCTGTGTCTGTCACCCCTGTATTTTCCTTGCTCTGCAGGTGAGGGAACAGCACAGAGACATTCTCCACCAGAAGTGAGAACTGGAATCAACTCCATTTACTCCTCTGTAAGACGGGAAGGTTGGACTTAGCGTTCCAGGGCACCTCCAACCCTAAAATTCCAGGTTGTCCTGGTCCTTGGCACCGTCCCAGATAGCCGACCTTGCTCTGGCCTCAGGGACTGGCCTGGCTGTGTGGTGAGCCAAAGTGTGATTCTCCAAAAGTTAGAGTCCCCCAGGTGAGGGTTGTACAGCTTGGGACAAGGCCCCAAGGACTCAGCTATGCACTCACCCTGTCTGGATACAGAATGAAGGGAAGGTGACCTGGAGTGAAGCTGGAAGGCAAAAGGTGTACTGAGACCCTGCAAAAGTTCACAGGGTCCTAGCCACACAAGGCAGGATGTTACCTGTGACATCACAGCTATGGCTGTCAGCACTGCCCAGAGAGAACGAGGACATGGAAGGCACACTGAACCTCTTCATCTGCCTCCAAGCCTCCATGCACGCCTTGCCTGGCATCGAAAGGATCAGGCCGGGCCCAGTAGCTCAGCCTATAATCCCAGCAGTTTAGGAGGCTGAGGAGAGTGGACTGCCTGAGCCCGCAGTATCGAGACCCACCCGGGCAACTTGGCGAGACCTTGTCTTTACGATAAATCAAAAATTAGCTGGGCATGGTGGCGTGCACCTGTAGGTCCAGCTACTTGGAAGGCTGAGGTGGAAGGATCGCTGGAGCCCAGCAGGTCGGCGCTAGGGTGGCTGTGAGCGTGCCGCTGTCCTCCAGCCAGGGCGACGGAGTGAGACTCCAACTCAAAAAAAGAAGAAAGAAAGAAGGACCCATGCATGAGATCTCATAGCTATTGCTGGTGCACTTCAAAAATTAATGGAAAATAAGATACATGCCCGACACATGGGGAAATGCCACCTTTCCCAAAGAAGAAAGAACCAACACTGAAAACTGCAGACTGTTCAACTGGATATGGCCGCTGAACCGGATTCCTGGCATGGGTTTAGACACGCAGGACAGACGAGACGGTGGCCATCAGAGCCATCACGAAGCTGTATATAAATTCGACAACAGCTCAACACACACTCATTTTCGCTATTGTTGTTTTGAAAGAGAAGAAAGAATATTATAACCGTAAATAATCTTGATTTGGAAAAATATTTGTCTCTGGAGGAGAATCTAGGGGAATGGTGAAAGCTGAACACCTGGAGACCTGAGGTGGGATGGGATGAGGGGGCCATCTCTGCTGCTGTTCTCTGGAATCTGAAATTCTCACCCCAACTGGAACTCATGCAAAGGAGAAGATAATTCCCACATGCTGAGCTCCCCGATGTGAGGTATGTGGCCTGAACTCCACAGTTCTTGCCCATTGTCCTGTTCCTGCAGGTGCAATTTTACCGGCTGGGCATTGTCTTCTTTGTTTTACAGATCTGAACACAGAGACTCGGCGAGGCTAGGACTTTGACCTTGCTCAAAGTCATACAGCCAAAAGTGGTAGACTTGGGAATGCGGGTGGTACCCAACTTACAATAGTCCACCTTATGATTTTTCAACTTTAAAACTTTATGGTGGCCGGGCTCGGTGGCTCAGCCTGTAATCCCAGAGCTCTGGGAGGCCGAGGTGAGTGGAATGCCTGAGCCTGTGAGTTCGAGACCAGCCCAGGCAGCTTGGCAAGACCTCGTCTATGTAATAAAATAAAAAATAGCTTGGTGTGGTAGCGCACGTCTGTGGTTCTGGCTACTCAGAAGGCTAAGGTGGAAGGATCGACCAGTCGGGCTGGTCGATGCTGGGGTGGCTGTGAGCGTGCGTTCCACTGCATCCCAGCCTGGGCCAAGGAGTGAGACTCCAATTTAAAAAAAAAAAAAAACTTTATGGCTTTAGTAGAAACCATACTCTGAGGACCCAAACAACCATTCTGTGTTTTACTTTCAGCAAAGTATTCAATAAATTGCACAAAATATTCAAAACTTTATTTCAAAATGGGCTTTGAGTTCAATGACTTTGCCAAACAGTAGACTAATGTAATTGTTTTGAGCATATTTAAGGTAGGCTGGCCTAAGCTAGGATGCTCAGTATGTTATGTGTATTAAATGCATTTTCAACTTACGATAGTTTTATGATGATGGGTTTATTGAAACATGGCCTCATTGTATGTCTAAAAGCATCCGTATAATGATGACCATAAACCAGAGATGAGGATTGCCAAGGAAGGGAAATAGAGACCAAACAGCCCAAGAGATGGGACCAGGGCATCTCAAGCCAGGTAGGCAAGATGGAGCCAGTTCTGGAAGAACTGCTAAGAAGCAAGCGGTGATTCCACGTGGGCTTTTCTGTGTTCCCTTCGAGGAGGGCTGGTCTTGCTGAAATAAACAAGGACAGAGAAAACATGCGGTGGTTTATAGTCTCCATTTTATAGGTGAGGAGACAAAGTCAGAGAACGGAAGTGAGCAGCTTACCCAAATTGAAAGTGATGGAATTCTGAGTCCAAAGCCAAGGTCTTGCGTCTCCTCATTAATGAAATTGGAATTATGGTACGTGCTCCACTTGTCTTTGGTGCTATTTTAAGGACCCAGATAAGACCCAGTTGCTATATATTTGAATGAACAAGAGGCAAGAATGTAAGCCAGGCCCAACAGATAAAAGCAGATTCATATCTGGCTAAGCAGTGCTGATCAATGAGTTAATATCTGCCCAGGAGGCAGCCCTGATGTGATACTGGCTGCAAGCCTCCGCGCCGACCTGACCTACAACATCATTGCACAGGCACTTGAGATATCAGCTTTGGAGGCCAAACATGGGGAGAGAAGTTATGCCTTCATGCTTGATTACAGCAGGAGGCACAAAAAGAGTAAGTCAGGTTGAATGACAGGAAACCAAATAAAATTCAACAGGGATGCATGGAAAACTCTGTATTTGGGTTTTAAAAAATCAATTATACAAGCACAAGATGAGAGAAATACAGGTTTACAAGGAAGGAAGGATTAATGACCACAGTGTGACATGATGGCAAAAAAAAAAAAAAAAGTGCATGGATGCTCCGTCTGCAACCGAGCTTCTGTCTGTATCAGAGAAGGGTGTTCCATCCCAGGCAGTACATTTTCAGGGGATATTAACACCATGGCTGGATTCTGAAGCAGGCAACTCAGCCAACGGAGAACCTAGAACTTATGTCACTTACAGAGAAGTTTGTGGAGCAGAGAAATTCATCTGAAGCCAGGACTTGGGGAGGAGGAGCACTAGAGTTATCTTCAGATGCAGGAGGTAGGAGCAGACAGCTGAGCTGTTCAAGACACCACGAGGACAAGTGGGCTGAAATTTCAGAGGCCATTGCTGTTTCAATGCGAGGAGGACCTAACATGTAGCACTATTTCCAAAGACTGAGAAACCTTAGACTAACTCGGAACTTGAAATGGAAGCAGGTAGTTTATCTGTCATCACTAGTGCTCTGGAGATCCTTGCTCTGGGGGAAGGGCTGTCCTGAACTGTAGTTTTAAACAAGGACCCTTGTGGGATAATGAAGGGTAGACCAGTTGCGCAAGGGTGTGCCCCAGGCATCAGGTCTTGACGCCCCAAAAGCCACCTGCTGTATCCATTGGCCATATTGAGCACTTGTCAGGTTTCATCTGAACAAGATTGCCCTGGCTAAAAGTGAAATTTGGAAGCCACTGCTGGGGATGGCTAAAAAGCCCAAACACTCTCAGCTCTAATTGCCTTTCAGTCTTGCAGCCAGAGCATGGATACATGCAGGATTCTGGAAGATGGAAGCAGCAAGAGACAGGTACAACACCCAGCCTTGGGGGAAGGGTATCTGGAGAACACTTTGGAATGAACAGTATCAAAGTAATAGAGGTGTTCATAGGTGATAGCTGTATTAATTTCGGTTGTTACTTACCAATAATTTGTTTCTTTAGGTCTAATTTGGAGCAATTACTTAATTACATTGATTTTTTTGTCTGGGTCTCAGTCTGTCACCCAGGTTGGAGTGCAATGTCACCATCCCGACTCACCGCAGCCTAGACCTCCTAGGCTCAGGTGATCGTTCTGTCTCAGCCTCTCTAGTAGCTGAGACTACAGATGCACACCACCCCACCCAGCTAATTTTTTCTGTGTATGTGTGGAGACCAGGTGTCTCTGGGTTGCCCCGGCTGGTCTCAAACTCCTAGGCTCAAGTGATTCTCCTGCCTCAGTCTCCCGAAATGTTGAGATTTCAGGCGTAAGCCACCATGCCTGGTCTACGTTGAATATTTGAAGATGGGGGCACAGGTTCATCCGGAGTTTGGTGTCCCTGTTGACTTATCTGTGCAATCAGGCTCCTCAATGCTCTTTTGGTTTTACATTCCTGGAAACTGTACACATTCTAATAGAAACAACACTGCAGTGATGGAGACAAGACGAAGATCGTGGAATGAGTTGACGCTGGGGTTTAAATTTCATTACGGCGTTCAACCTCCCATGACACTCACAACTCAAGTGAAATGCAGCCAGCCTCCCACCTTGGCAGTGCCCAGAGCTGCAAGAAGAACAGAGAGTTACAGAAAAAACCACGTGCCAAGCTCGATGTGAATGAGCACAGGGTTGTCTCCAGGCTTTTACGCCAATATCGTTCACGTCCAACTCTGTGTCTGCACAGGGCAGGGACTGATCCATCTACCAGTCAAGGGTTTTCTAGACTCTGGAGATTCCAAAGTGGCTGAAGTTGGGGTGCTGGCCTCAGAGCATCCTGCCTTGCTGGCAGAGCCGCGATCAACCTTTGAGTAAATGTGAGGCTGATTCAGCACTCATGGTGGAAGGGTGGTGAGAAGGGCCTCCAAGGGAAAACAATGCCCACAGTGGACATGGCTTCAGGAAGAGAAAGCTCCTGGTGAAGGCCAGGGTTCCTGAGAAAAATGGTCTAAAGAGAGCAGGAGACGTGCTGGGAACAACAGGTCAAGGGGCATGGCCCCAGATGAAGAGATATCTTGTTCATCTTGGTACCTCAAGCAACAGGGGATGATTTTAGAGGCTTGGGCAGATGGTGAGTTACTTGAAATGAGGTTTGGGGAAGATTGATTTGAGAGCAATTTAAAACCTGGAGAGGCACAGGGGAAGATGCTGGAAGCTCAACTCCGTGGTCCGGGCTTGTGTGGACTGCAAGGAATCTGCTCGTTCACGTAATGAATGATACCCGGCCATCAAAGCTTAGCCATAAGAGACAGAATCGCCACATGGGCACTGTCATGGGCTGAAACGCATGCTTATAGCCAGTACTTGTGAATGGATGATAGGTGGAAATGGGGTCTCTGCAGATAATCAAATGACAGTCGTTAGGATGGGCCTTAACTGTATCTTATACGAATGGGAAATTTGGACACAGAGATAGAAGTTGTGAGCAGATGGAGGCAGAGACCAAGGGGGAACACCAAGGTTTGCCGACAACCACCAGAAACTAAGGGAGAGGCATGAGACAGCTCGCAGCCCTCAGGAAGAAGCAACTTTGCCAACATCTTGACCTCAGATGTCTAGCTCCAATTGCAGTAGGTGGATACATTTCTGTTTTTTAAGCCTACCAAAGTGTGGTGGTTTGTCACAGTAGCCTTAGGACACAATATAACCAATCCTCTCTTTTATCTCTGATGAGGAGAGAGTAACCTTCCACTTGTCCCAGGAATTGACTTTAGTGTGTACCATATTTATTCTGTGTGGACTTCCTTAGTCCCTGGCAAGAAGGCTGGCTCTGAAAATGTCAGTATCTATTGCATCTGGTATTCACCCTCTTGTTGATAACCATCAATGCTTCTTTTAGCAAGGGTTATAATCTCAGTGCTTTAGGGCAGTAAGGACTCTTCCTTAATTTGTAAGTGGGTACATCTCGGTTTGGAAACAACCCAAGCTGCTCCTCAGATAAAATATGCAAGCTGGGGATCAGCTCCAGCTGTGGGTCTGGGAATGGTAGAGAAACATTTTCGAGCTCTTGTCCGATAATCATTTAGTTTTAAATTTTGCAGCTTGGTGAGTAGCAGCTACAGAAGAGTGCCTTAAATAAAAAAAACTTTAGGCCGGGCTCAGTGGCTCAGCCTGTCATCCCACGCCTTTGGGAGGCTGAGGTGAGTGGATTGCCTGAGCCCGCGGGTTCGAGACTCGCCTGGGCAACTTGGCGAGACCTCATCTCTACAATAAATCAAAAAATTAGCCGGGCGTGGTAGCGCGCGCCTGTAGTTCCAGTTCCTTGGAAGTCTGAGGTGGAAGGATCGCCGGAGTCCGGCAGGTTGAGGCTGCGGTGTCCGGGAGCAGCCACTGCACTCCAGTCTGGGCGACTGAGTGAGTGAGACTCCAACTCAAAAAAAAAAAAAAAAACTTTAAATTTTATCTTCTTTTTTAGATACAAGATGTTTTCATGGAGATTCTTATCATGATCATATAATTATTCTTCACATATCACAAAGGTCTCCAGTGACGTGGCAAGAGACTCCTTCTCACCTCAGTGGTTTCTCATCCATAATGTTGGGTCTTTACAGCTCTGTATCAGCCCTTGGGCAAGGGATGGCTCTTAAATCTGAAACTGACACAAGAAAACTCAGAAATACCACCAGTCCAGACAGAGCTGCTGCCCTGTAAACCCTACTGGCCAGGTAAGCATGGTCTCGCTGGTGGCTGCATTTGTTATTCAAAGAAACAGGGCAGCAATTTGGAAATTTTTCTTCCATGAAACTGGGATGCTGCACTGGTTTACAAATTACAGACCTCCCAGTGGCTAGCACTTGTCATTAGAGCGTCCGAAATGGAGGCCTCACCCCCCACAGGAAGAACCTTGAGCAGTTTAATCTGGAACTGTGGGCATCCCTGTCAACCAAAGGACAGCAGACAAAGTCGCTAGCTGTCAACATTTGATACTTTGGCCTTGTAATACGGAAGCACAAACTAAGACAACCAAAATATCTGCCACTCGAATAAATGAATGCAATAGAATAAATAACGGCAGCTACTCGAAGAACTCATGGCAGGTAAGCCGTTAGATTCCACTTCCCCCTAAAAAGCTTCCACCATTTGTTGACTTCACATATCCAAAAATATTTTAAAGCACCTGCTGTGTAAGAGACACTGTATTATGTGCTGGAGTTAAGTGATAAATGTAGCACAGCCCCTAGCCTGGAAAAAAAAAATCAACAAATGTCAGGTCCAAGAACGGTGCCGGTTGTACACAAGTGTTATACAATGCACAGAGATCGGAAGACTAACAGACTGGATTTCAAGAAACATTTCTGGGAAGATGAAAAATTTGCATCCGACCCTGGACTAGGAGACCTATGTGGGGCTAAAGTAGAAGAAGAAACCAACGTGCAAAGTGATGGAGATATGACAATGATGACGCATTTGATGACGTGCCACCAAAAATGCCTGCAGCCATGGTGGGACTTGGGCAGACTTGGGCCACTAAAGTTTGAAAGAAAGGAGATTCAATATGGATTGCAGATGTCCTAGTCAACTATATTCGGGAGCTTGAACTCGATCCCATAGACCCCGGGGAGCCACTGAAGGTTTTACAGCAGGGAAGTGGCAAGGACCAACTTCACCTAAAGACCAAAGGCATGCAGATACTTTTGAGCAACCACAAAAATAAAGACAGACTTGCTCACAGAGGTTTTATAAATTCCCAAAGCACGTGTGCCGTAGGCACTGATTGGAAACTCAAAACTACCTCTGTGTGACCATACCCAATTGCCGACCACAGGGCAATGGCGCCCTTGCCTTCAAAGGCTCCCCCCAGTCCCGATTTGCGTTGGCAACTCTTAACTGTCACACCCGTTCCGTGGACCTTGTCCTATTTCCTAGACCTTTTTACATGGGGGACAGGTTTTAAATAAAATAAAAATTCCTCTTGCTTCCTACAGATTGGACTTGATTAAATATTCCACTGATAAAGGGTAAGCAAATGTCAGCTTCAATATCATAAAAAGAGAAATGAGAATTCTGACAAGCAGCAAAGCAAACAATCCATTTTCATACTTTATTAGAAACATTTATGGCCATAATGACTACATTATATTAAGCAAGCAGGTAGAAAGGTGTTCTGTGCATGCTATCTTCAAATATCTTTATTCTGAAGATCTTATCTCTGTAGTATTTAGACAGATGTTCTATTCCCTCGAATGGAGTGAGGGCAAGAGATGCTGGGGTTTCGGCTCTTCTGCAAGCACTTGAAGATCATGGCCTAGCCTGGTACGTCCTCAGCGAGGGCCTGATCAATGCTCTGCACGAGGGAAGCCTCTCTGGGTATAAACAGCAGAACTCACTGGGCACTGCTCAGTGTTCTTCCAAATTCTGTGGCTCCCATTTCAAGTGTGACTTGCAGTGTTTCCAATCTCCCTATAATTTGATAGTCACATAATTCTGATCTAGAGTCTAGAGCCAAAAGATAAAGAAAGGACTGTTTTTTTTTTCCCTCTAGCATCTCTTTGAAAAACACTGGCACATTATCTTAAAGAGGAAACTTTTTCAAGCGCTTCTGTCATCTGTTGTAAGTCATCTATTACTGTGTAACGGCATTACCAGGAACTTAGTAGCTTAACATTACATACTTTTCCATCTCAGTTTCTTTTTCTTTTTTTTTTTTGAGTTGGAGTCTCACTGTCACCCAGACTGGAGTACAGTGGCATGCTCCCGGCCACCGCAGCCTCGACCTGCTGGGTTCCGGCGATCCTTCCGCCTCAGCCTTCCAAGTAGCCGGAACTATAGGCACGCGCTACCATGCCTGGCTAATTTTTGATTTATTGTAGAGACGAAGTCTCGCCAAGTTGCCCGGACAGGTCTCGAACCCGCGTGCTCAGGCAATCCACTCACCTCGGCCTCCCAAAGTGCTGGGATGACAGGCTGAGCCTCCATCTCAGTTTCCACTGACACAGCTTAGCTGGTCCTCTGCTGGGCTGTGATCCAGGTGTCAGCCAGGGCTGGGCTCTTCTCTGGGAGCTCGACTGGAGAAGGGTGGAGCATTTATTTCCTTGTGACTACAAAATCAAGGGGCTCAGATTTTTGCTGGCTGTTCTTAAGAGGTAGTTCTCGGCTCCCTGCCATGTGGCCCTCTCCATAGGACCCTCACAATATGCCAACTTCCTTCTTCAAAGTCAGCAAGGCAGACCTTTGCGTGACGCATTCATATGCAATTCATCATCTTTACTGTGTTCCACTGGGTAGAAGCTTCCATAGGCCTGCCCTGCTCCAGAGAAGGGTATCCCAAAATTGGGCAAACCCCAGGATGCAGGACAGTGAGGCCACCTGAGTGTCCTCTGCCGTACCTTCCTTGAATCTATGAATGTCTACTAGAACATCTGGACAGCAAGAGCTAATTTTAACCACATTTTCCCATCACAGAACTGAATTCCTTCCAAATTTTACAAAGTGAAAAAAAGAATTCCATGTAGTTTGATCCATGATTTCCTCTTGTCACGTCATAAACTCGTATTTTCATTCTCATATACGTTTCCTGCACATATTAAAATCCTCAGTCTGCAGAATTTACACATTTTTAATTTTTGATTTTTTGGCAAACAACAGTGAACGTATCAGAGATTCTGATTAGGAGACAAAGTAGAGTATTTGGACTCAGCCAAACAGCAAATGTTTATTGAGCACATGCCAAAATCTCTGCAAAAGTACCCCGGAAAACAGAGGAGAGGGCTTCAAGAAGGCTTCTGCCTCAAGAGTTTGAAAAATGCATTGGAGGCGGAGATGAGTATACGAAGTGGGTTCACTGTTCTGCTTAGTTCACAAGCAAATAATTGGAGGCAGTACTGTTGGGCTGTGCAAAAGACCACCTTGCACACACAGTAAGTAAAACCATGTCAGAACAGAACAGAGGTGAGCACACGAAGTGTGGGACTCAAGCTTCCATTTCAGAAAAGCGGACTAGATACACAGGAGAGTCCTTCACTCAGAACAGCTAGATCCTTCATCAGGCATCACTGTAAATGCATTGCTGGGTGCACAGAAAGTGGCCAGAGACCCCAACATTGGAGCAGTGAGAGTAGGAGACATATGCAGATAAGAATGGTACGTGTGTGGGCTGTGGGGTAGCCCTGCATGCTAAGGCGAGCACTGCACTTCAGGAACTAAGTTTTGGACTACTGGCAGGATGGAGGAGCTGAAATTGATTCAGATTCAGACTCAGACTCTAGATAAGTATTAAACTTGGTCCGAGTCAGTGGTAGCTCCTAGCTCCCAGCCCAAACAAAGTATGAGAAAATATGAGAAAAATGAAAAAATATGAGAAGACTGTGCTCGATTTGGCCACTGGGATTTTCAACAAATAATATCTATCAAATATGGATTCACAGTCCAAGTTTTCCCATGCGTACAAGGAAACAAGTCACCATGTGGGAGAGTCAACAAATTTCAAAAATTAGTGTCAGACAAATGACCATAAGAATCATACAAATCTGATCACAAAGCATTGAAATTATATACCAGTAACTGCAAAAAGGACTTTAAAGACCATTTTAGAAATTTAAAAATACTTGTAAATGACTCATTTATTAAAGAAGAAACCATAACATAAATGTTTAATGTTTATAATGAAAATGTTGCATGTAAACATTTGTGGTGGCTCATGCCTGCAATCTCAGCACTTTGGGAGGCCGAGGCAGGAGAATTGCTTGAGCCCAGGAGTTCAAGACCAGCCTGGACAATATAGTGAGACCTCGTCTCTATAAAAAATTTTAAAAAATAAGCCAGGCATGGTGGCATGCACCCATAATCCCAACTACTTGGAAGGCTGAGGTAGAAGAATCTCCTAAACTCAGGAGTCTGAGGCTTCAGTGAGCAATGATTATGTCACTGCCCTTCAGCCTGGACAACAGAGTGAGGCCCAGACTCAAAAGAAAAAAAGAAAGGGTGTTATGAAAAAAAAGCAGTAAGTAGAGAGAAATATACAGCCCTACATTCTTACACGAGAAAAGAGGGAAATACATAGAATATGTAGAAGAAAATAGTTTACAAGATAAAAACTAGAGAAGATTATGAAAGCCAGTTCTTTGCAAATACAATAAAATAGACCAAACTCCAGCAACATTTTTGTGAGAGAAAATTAAAAGATACAAACAATATTAGAAATAAAATGGGGCTGAAGTGTAGATCCAGAAAGTATTTAAACTATATTAAAATATCAGGAATAACTTTATGCCACTAAACTTAAAAATTTAGATAAAATGGAAATCGTTTTAGAAAAGTCCCTAACCGAAACTGACCCAGGAATAAATAGAAAGACTGAAAGCACTCTGTCCTCTAAAAAGTAATGTTTTCAGATATTCCAGGCCCAGATGGTTTTCCATAGAGTTTCACATTTTCAAAAGAAGAGATTGTTTTAATATAGGAACTCTTAGACTAGAATGAGATAACACTCTTCAGCTCATTCTGTGAGACCAGAGAAATTCTGTCACCAAACGGTATCTAGACCAGAAAAGTATATAAAAGGAAAATCATAAGCCAACCACACTCCTAAGCATAAGTATACAAACTTAAAAAAAATTAGCCCACAAACTACCTCAGTATAGATCGTATATCTTGACTAAGTAAAATGGGTCCAAAAAAACAGAGATAATCAATATTAAAAATCTTTCAGTGTTGTGGGTCACATTACTAGATTACAATACTAAAACTGTGCGATTATATCAATTGACACATACAATGTGACAAACATTCAACACAGATTAACTATTTTAAAACATCTGGTAGAAGATTGTGCAAGGCCAAAAAAATATAATACCTTTATCATTTAACCGTGAATATTTTTAAACACAATTAGAGAAATGTATATAATATAGGAAATGTATTATATGTGTATATAGGAGTTTTCCTATATACACACTTCCAAATATAGTCTTAAACATAAAGGGTAAAATAATAAAGTTTCTAGGAAGTAGAATACATCAATGAATTTGGCTTAGGAAAAAGATTTCTTAAACAGATAAAAAGAAACAGGATAAGGAGATATTTTCCTAAACAAAAAAATTGATAAATTGGGATTCACCGCAATTAAGAATTTTCATACATCAAAACAACATTGACAGAGTAGAAAAACAAGTCATAGAGATCTGTAACACAAAAAATTGGAAAAGACTTCTAAAACTTATGAAGAATTCCTCTGAATTTGTAAGACAAAGACAGAAAAATGATCCAGAAACTTGAATAGGCATTTTATAAGAGTTTATTCAAATAACCAATAAATATATTAAAGATTCTTATTCACATTAACAATCACCAAAATTTGACTTACAACTCAACAGATAACTTGCACACTCACCAAAATGGCTACAATTAAAGAGACTGACAACACCAAATATTTGTGAGAATGTGGAGAAGCTAGAACTCTCACACACTGGTGGTAGATGAGTAAATTGATTCAATTGCTCTGAAAATTGATTTGGTATTATCTACTATTTGGATATATGCATGCACTATGACCCAACACTGTATGGTGTTAGACATATTCAGCCTCATCTTTTTCTAACAAAAATGCTTGCACATGTGCACCAAAAATTCCACAAACCCCAACATTCACAGTAGAAACGTTTCTGAAAACCAAAAGCCTTCCGAAGGTGGAAGGAGTATGAATAAATAATTTGTAGCATATTTGTAATATGGACGCTACAGTTTGAAAAGTTAACCAATTATAGCCAGCATCATACAATAGATACTGTACATTTACAACCAGTTATAGTTAGATTCATACAGTGAATGTGTTTAGAAATATTCATGATTAAATGATAAAAATATTATATTTGTTTGGGCTCTACACAATCTTCTACCAGATGTTTTAAAATAGTTAATCTGTGTTGGATGTTTGTCAAATTGTATGTGTCGATTGGTATAATCACATGGTTTTCGTTTTGAAATCTGATAACGTGATGAACATTAACCGACTTTTAAAATTGTATTTTCCTTGCTTTTTTTGGACCCATCTAACTTAGACAAGATATATTATTTTTACCCCCAAAGCTATTGAAATAAAATTTTAAAAATTAAGATAAAAGAAAATAATCATATGATAGCTAGGTAAAAGACATGAACACATATTTTGAAGAAATATGAATGACATAAGTACATGAAAAGGGGCCTGATCTCATGAGTAGTCCATATAATTAAAGTGACAATGAGACACGTTGGCGAACATTTGGAAGTCTGATAGCATCATCTCAGGAAGGCTGAGGATCAATGAAAGATGTTATATATTGCTGGTAGAGGTGAAAATTAGTACAGCCAACCACTTGGCAAAAATCTGGCAGTTTCTGACAAATTTGGGGATTTGCAAGTCAGATCTAGTGTTGGGTACACACCCTAGTGAAACCCTTGCACATTTTCACAATAATGCTCAGAGGAGCTTTGTTCATTATAGGCAAAAAAGAAAACTGAAATAACTCAAATGCCCAAGGACAGGATATGGATAAATAAATGTGGATCTCTTCACTCAGAGGTATATTATATACCATGTTGAAAATGAATGATCTGTTCTGGAACTACATTGAGCAACATGGATGAAAATCGTAATGTTGAGTAAAAGAATGCTAGCCACAGAAGACTGTGAGCTGTTTCTGGGGTGGAAGTATGCACAATCTCCCTGGCAACAAGGCTGTCATCAGCTGAGAGCAGGTCTCTGGAGAAGGGGCAGCTGTGAGCTGTTAGCAGCCAACCCCACAGCTGTTGGAACTGAACGCACAGGTCTAAAAAGGGGCCCTGGGTGGATCTCTAAGGGCATCTACTACAGCACCCATACAGGACTGTATGGTGTTAGACTGTCAATCAGAGACCTCTCCCATTTACTTTTCTCCCATGTGTTCTTTAATAAAAATGTGTGCTAATTAACGTATACTAGTGTCAAGACCCATACCTTGAGTAAGCTTGCCCAAGTTATTTTTTCCTTTCATTTTAAAAATTATTTTTAATTTGGGCAACATATGTATAACATAAAACTTATCATCTTAATCATTTTTATGTGCACAATTCAGTAGCATTAAGTAAATTCGTACTGTTGTACTACGATCACCATCATCCATCTCCAGAACTCTTTTTATCTTGCAAAATTATAATTCTGCAGCCATTAAACACTAACTTCAAATTTTCCCTTCCACCCAGATTCTTAGAGGATAAAGGCATAAGGTGGATGGCAACCACCTTATACTTTTCTTCTCTATGAATTTGACTTCTTTGGGTACCTAATATAAGTACAGTCATGTCGTATACGTCCTTTGGTGACTGCCTTGTTACTTGACGCATCATGTCTTCAAGGTTCACTCATGTTGTAGCATGTATCAGAATTTCCTTCTTTTATAAAGCTGAATAATATCCCATTGTATGAATATAACATATTTTGTTTATTCATTCATCCATCAATCCACCTTCTGGCTATCATAAAAAATGGTGCTATGAACATGGGTATATAAATATCTATTTGAAACCCTGCTTTCAGTTCTTTGGGTATACTCCCAGAAGTAGAATTACAGGATTAAATGTTCATTCTATGTGTCCTGTTTATGGAATCTCCATACTATTTTCCATAAAGCTGCATAATTTTTGCTTCTTTTCTTTTAATATACAGGAGAAGCTTTTCTCAAAAGCTCCATCAACACCACCACCACCATCACAGAAAAAAACAATTCACATTATCTCTGGTTACGCTTTTCTTAACTTACCCACTCTAGTCAGATGTATGCAAAATGTTCATCCATTTTAGATTA